>PVJA010008197.1:0-29448 GCA_004027025.1 Myocastor coypus
TTCTACTAATCCTCAGATCTGTTTTTTTTTTTTTTTGTGAGTACTATGCTGATTTTATCACAGTAGCTTTGCAGTATAATTTCAAGCCAGATATTATGATGCCTCCTGCCTGGTAACAAAGGGTGGCCATTACTTCCACAGAAAAAGAGAGAGAAAGGTGTCAGCAACACCCATGCCATCTGCCACGTTCCTGGTGACACAGTCATGAGCACAGCCTTGCTGCCGCACAGCAGTGCTTCCCTTCAGCAGACATTCACTCTCAGGTGATTGGGAGAGGCTCACACATAGGAAACATGGTGCTGATTTTACAGATGAGCAACCTGGGCTGGAACGTGGTCAGCAGACGAGTGGGCTGCTGTGTTTGACTATGGATGCACATCTCCTAGGGCTTCTTCCCAGTACCCAATCCTCCGGCCACTGGCTGAGCATGATGGCTGGAATCATGCCTTTCTCTAAGCCCATGTGTTGAAGTCCTATGCCCTACTACTTCAGAATGCAAGCACAATTACTTTATGGAAGCGATTAAATATTACAATGAGGGATTTCTTTTAAAGGAGGGCCCCTAGTTCAATGTCAACAGCAGCTTTATTTAAAAAGAAAAAGGGGGGTGGAATACATCTGGGGTGTCACACACTTGCAATCCTAACACTTTGGGAGGTTGGAGCAGGAGAATCACAAGTTCAAGTCTAGCCTGAGCTGCAATTTCAAAAAGATCAATACTGGGGCTTAAATGAGAATTTGTTGCCTTCAGAAAGGCAGATGAGGCTTTGCTCTGTGCTTCAGCCTCCTTCCCACCCAGCGGTTCCACTGATTTCCTATAGCCGCAGGGGAACGTGCCTGTCTCCAGGTGGGGGCACCTGTTGGGTTCTCCGATCAACACAGAACCTCTGTTTGGACCTGCCCTTCATTTACACAGACTAACAGAAGTGCCCTCCTTCATCTCCGTCGTCCTGTGCTCCTTCCCTCCGAAGTTTTCCGTTCTAGGCACCACATGTGCTCGAGCTGATCAGATCTGCTCCAAAAGCTATGACTGTCACGGAGATGAAACGGGAACCTCAGGATGGGAGTGGGCTATGGATTTCCACTCTGGCAGCTGTCCCCACATCCTGGGAGGGAAGCATCCGCTCCCACATCCTGCCCAGCCTTCCAGGATGCACATAAAAGTCCCATCCCTGCTTTCTCTTAACTTTTATCTTTGCTGTGCGCTCTGGGGGGGTTTTACAAAACAAACGAATGTGAACTTCAAGGCATGGAGAGTATAAATCATTTCAAACTCTCCCAGGCTTCCAAAGGTGACAAACGCTCCTTAGTCAAGGACCAAAGAAAAGCCTGACAGGTGATTATTCCTATCAGATAAACATCATCCTCCCTTTGCATAACGTCCTGGTCCAGCAGGGCATTTTCACATCTATCACCAAGATCAAACCCTCCCAGCAGCTCAGCCTGGGAAAGGGCCAGTACCATGGCACGTCTCCATGTGGGGTGGAGCCATTTTTAAGAAACACAGAAAACCCTAAAAATATTTTCATGCTTAACAGCCACCCAGAGTTAAAACTAGCTAGGATTCTATCAACTCTCCATTATATTTTTTTACACTAATACCTTTCAGATAAGAAAGCCTGCCTCTCATGCCCTCTGATTCGCAAAGGTCATTTGTCTCAGTCCGTTTTGCAGTCTTTAGGTCTATTTTAACTCTTTCATATATGCAGATATAGTTAATCAACATATGGTATTGGTTTCCATTTTGGGAGGCAGGGATGGCATGGCATGTGGTGCCTGGATGGAACTGTGGTCCCTGCGCTTGCCTAAGTTTGCCTAAGGAGGTGTTTTAGGCTGTGGGACTATCTTGCTGGCTCTCCATGTGTTTTTAATGCACACAAATTATACCATTAACAAACTATCAGTCCACACCTTGCTATTTCGTAAGCCCCAGCTGTCCTATGATATTCTGGAGTCTGACATGTTTGTGCTTAGTGAGGAGTACTTAAGAGATATGGGACGCTTCTGCCACTACAGAGACAAGCACCCGGATCAGCCTTCTGCCCCACGGGCAAGGCTTTCTCTCTCTGGCATGAGGATCAGTCTCTCTTTGCTTGGCTTTCCCTGTCTGTAAGGAAGAGTATCTTCATGCTGTCCCCTTTTGTCAACTCTTTAGTGTCAGTTAAAAACAAGAAGTCACAATCGGAGGTGACAAGTATAGCTTTCCAAGGCAAAACACATCACTGGCCTTCTTGCGCTCATCGAGGCTGACTGTTCTTCTCGCATTGCCATAGGGAGTATTTCCTTCTCCCTCTGCATGGCAAATAGCCCGATAAGGGTACGTCACGCTCCAGAGCAGGCCCCAGGATGTGGGGTGTCCCCACTCACCGCAGCCTTCAAGGTTGCAGCATGGGCAGTGAACAGGCAGCGCCCATGCCCAATCACAGCGAGGCCTTGCCCCCCAGCTCCCACCGCAGAGGTTTCCAGGACAAGAGAGGCCACGGCCCCAGCTTCCAGAACAGTTCTGCCCAGTGGCCGCGCTAGGAGGTGCCCAGTTCTTACTCCTCTTGTCTCCTAGAGACCATCTCAACACTGGCCACAAGGCTATGCTAAATAAGCTTGGGACAGTGACACTCCACCCCCCCAGCTGCCTTCGCTAAACTGTTGGGCACCAGCCGTATTCCTCAGTCAGAAAGCGTAGATAAATGACCTACCCCTCTGAGCCTCAGCCACCTTTCCTGGTAGGAAAAACAGGGTGAAAATCTGAGAAAATATGTACACAGTAACTGGAAAACAGCAGGCTCTTGGAGCACAGTAATGGACAGCGAATTGCACATCTTTTATAAATAACCTGCTCCACTGAGGTGCACAGAAGTTGGGGCGTGATCCTAATCTTCTGATGACGAGCAACCTGCCAACAACACACGCACACACCTACCAAAGCTGGGGTCACTTCTGATGACCTGACCACTTCTGTAGGCTGGAATGGAAGTCTTCACGGAGAAGCCAGGATGTCAAGGTGGAGCTGGGGCCCCAAGGGACAAAGTCTTAGAGACATTTCTGGTTGTCACAACTTTGGAGACAGGGGTGCTACTTAGTAGGGAGAGGTCAGTAGTGCTCCTTCCCATCCTAGACTGCAACAGAGACAGACAGACAGTGCTGAAGGTCACCGACTGATCCAGGTTGCAGAACCTGGTGACAGGGCCCAGGAGAGAACGGAAACACAAGGGACGGCAGGTAACAGAAGTGGGTAGCACTTTTCTTGGGATTATAAAATCATTCATCTGGCTTAATCCAAGGCTGCACACTGAAGGATAATGGGCGGGCTGAAAGGAGCAAGCAGGGTGTGTGAGAGGTAAGTGGCCAGGGTCTGTTTGGACCATAATCACCAGAGGGGACAGGAGAGGACCTGGACTCCCTGGTGACCACAGGATTGTGTTTTCTAGACAGGATGGACACTGAGCCAGAGAAAGCTTCCTGGAAAACTTCGTTTAAACCAAAGGTCCCAAATCCTCCGCCACCAGGAATCCTCTTCATTATCCACTTATCCAGCCTTCCCCCAAGCCCCAGCCCCCAAGAATCAACTACCATCATCGAGACTGGAGACATTTTTCAAATAAGATGCGCCAGGACAGCCTGGTTGCAACATCTGTCGCCACAATGCAACTATTAGGGACTAATTAATCTGATTCTCATTTTTTATTAATCATAAACAGATGTCACCACCAACGTCAAGGCTCTGATCCATGCGAGATAACAGGTGTTGGAATGAGGCCAGCAAAAGGCACAGAGGTGGGAAATTTCTAATTAAGATTATATGAAATTCCAGGAAAGTGAAGACCCCAGTTTGGGAATCTGTGACAAGGCCCAGTGACTTCAACTTAGGAAAGATGAAAAAGACTGTGAAAATCAACAGGAATCCACCCCGCGTCATGTGCTGGCCACCATGCCGAATACCAGAAACACATGAATTCAGTTATTGCCCCCTATGCCTGGGAACGGAGGCCCTGTTATCATGGCTGTGTTCAGAAGGGGCAGCTTCACCAGATGAAGAAAGGCTGGGTCAGGATGCGAGCCAGGACTCTTGGAGTCTGCAGCCCACATCACTGACACAGAGTGACAGCTCTCGCAGTGGCCACCCAGGCTGCAGCCAGCCTCAAGTCCAGCTTTACCCTCACCTACCTCCCACTGCCCAGAGGTTGGGCAAGTACAACAGACTGGAGGCGGAGGGCTGGATCCTGGAGTTATGTTCAGCTTGGTAAATTCCATATTCAGGAGGCGGTCTGCATTTTTAAAAAAATTCCCTATTTTCTAACCTTAAACAATAATAGGCACAGCTGAGCTGCAGAAGTGTGTGGGTGCAGACAAAACAGTTCCCCACCACAGAAGCAAATAAATATGTAAACAGTCACCTCTGCCTCGTGTGGTCTCTCTTCACCTCAGCAGCAGGAAGAGCAGCCTTCAGAGCATTTTTCAAGAAGTGGTTTAAGATTAGGTGGTAGAATTATTATTTATCCATTCCAACTATGAGGCTGCCTAA
The DNA here is from genome assembly GCA_004027025.1 of Myocastor coypus. Lineage (NCBI taxonomy): Eukaryota > Metazoa > Chordata > Mammalia > Rodentia > Myocastoridae > Myocastor > Myocastor coypus. The sequence goes on from PVJA010008197.1 coordinate 4,520, forward strand.
TTAGGTCATAATAGCATCCATCTATCATCTGGATTTGGAGCATACAGTGCACTGATCTACAGCGCTGTCCATGGGCACAAGGCGCTTATTAATACCAGCTTAGCTCCGCTGAACCGTTCTCATGAACCTCAAACCCTCCTGGAAAACAGCGAAGGTAATCCAGGCTGAAGCGATGGGGGTGGGAGGCCACTGCTACTGCAGTATTCCCAGCGGGGCTGCTGGACGTGGAAGCGCCGCCCTCTGAGCTTCACCTGGGCCTTTCCCAATTGTCTGGCTGGCAGAGAAGTGATAGGCAGAAACGATGCACAGTCCTGTCCTGCCCCAAGCTGGGGGAGGGGGGGTAAAAATTTCATCTGGTTGCATTGAGCTGAACCTTGCAACTTCAAAGGTTTGCAGGTGGCTAAAGGATGTAAGCATTTGTGGCTGAGGCAGGAGGGTGTGTGTGTGTCTGTGTGTGTGTGTGTATGTGCACACGTGCGCACCCCATTCACACAAGGATGATGAAACCCACCTCTGGAGTTGTCACAAAGTGCACAGAAGACTGTGTGTGAAACACCAGGTGCACAGGGCTGTGGGCCTCGCTCCATCCTCAGAGCCAGGCCACCTGCTCCCTGGAAGACAGCTCCATGCAGGTAAATCAGCAGAGCACAGGGACTCCCTGTGTAGGGGTGCAAAGTTCAAGGAAGATGGACGGATGGTGTCTTAGTTACTTTTTACTTGTTGCTGGGACAAACACCCAACACCCAAAATGAAGGAAGGAAAGGTTCACAAGTATTGGAGGTTTCAGTCCATACTCAGCTGGTTCCAAGGCAGAATGGCACATGGCAGAGGGTAGCAGTTCATGGCGGCGGAACAGCACCAGTATGGCAACAGAGGCAATGGAACAACCAGGGGAGCAGAGAGCAACAATCTCAGTCTGTCTCTCTGTCTCTCTTTATATTACAGCAGGCTCTCTGCCTTAGCCTATCCGCCTCAGGCCACACCGATAATTCCCAGCAATATTCAGACCATAATCTCATCAGTACTAAAACACATAATTGCAGTGGATCATTGTCAAGTCTCAAACTCTAGAAGTCCCCACCTCATGATTGCAAGAGGCTTTGGGGGGACAACTAGACATAAACCATAACAGATGGGTTACAGGCCAAGCGTAGCTCATCCTGAAGGAACTGCAGCAAATCCTTGGGTGCCAGTGGGCAGCCGGGCTGACCCACAAGGTGCAGCTCCAAGGCACGATTCCGAGGAAATGCCAGGTACTCTTGCCCCATGTAGAGATGCCCAGCTGCCCACAATGCTCGTAGAGTCTGCAGGCTCACTTCCGTCTGCATAGTGTTTTCCATGCTTCCTGAGTCACTTGAGACTATTTCAGGGGCTGGGTGGAGGAGGACACGAAACATTTCCCATTTTATTTTATTTTATTTTATTTTTTTTTTTGTCTTTTTGAGACAGGGTCTCACTATGCAGTTCAGGCTGGCCTTGAGCTCACTTTTATAGCCCAGGCTGGTCTCGAACTCACACTGATCCTCCTGCCTCAGCCTCCCGAGTGCTGGGATTACAGGCGTGCGCCACCACGCCCGGCCAAGATTTTTTTTTTTTTTTTTTTTTTTTTTTTTTTTGTGGGACCAGGGTTCGAACTCACGACCTTGCACTTGCCCAGCAGGCACTTGTGCCTCGGAGCTATCTCCCCAGCCCCTACATTTCCCATTTTAAACACTCAGGGAAATGAAGACAGAGCCAGGAGGAAGGACAGAAAGTCAGGGTTACTGCCACTCCCACCCCGAAAGCTTCAGCTATCTGGATGGGAAGCACTGCATCACCGCCCCATAGAGAAACGGTCTGGTGTCAACCATGGATTCTACACGAATCAGGTGGCACAGGACAGGCATGGCCAGGCACAAGTCCGCAGACATTTCCCTGGACTTTTGGCTTTGCCAGAAAAAAGGTGACAGTTGAGACCAGCCACAGCAGAACAGGGTGCTAATGAAGCCTGGAGCGTAGAGGACTTGTGTATGAAAGCAGAGGCTGCCCCTCTTTGCTAAGTGACCACAGCGGCTTGGATGGCCCAACTGTGCACCACATCACCTCCAGTATCAGCATGTGCCCCTAAGAAGTGAGGATGGCACCAGGGGCAGAGACACAGAGAGGGAGGAAGACGGAGGAGAGAAGGACGCGAGTGTGGAGCCCTGAGTCATGGAAGACAGAGCAAAGAGAAAGACCCAGGGACCGCAGACAGGGAGAACCGTCACCAGTGGTCCCATCATTTAGCCCACTCCCAGTGCTGGGCAGCCTGTGCCTCTCGGGGACCCAGAAAAACCCAGGACACCCACCACTCTCTCTCCACCCATGTTATTCTCACGCTCCAGAGCAAAGGATGCATCTTGCAGCAGGACAGCGGGTTCCTGGAAGCGGGGTAAGCACACAGGAGGCTAACATCCCTGCCTCCTTCGAACCTCTAGCCATTGTTCTGACAGTTCTGGAAGTCCCCTTTGGCCAAGTGTCTTTAAGAGGTGTGATAAAAAATGCCGTGAATGCTGCTCCCAAGTACCATCCAACGGGAAGCGGGCTCATAACAATATTACGTTATGTCTTCATCCACTTTATTCAGTGCATCTGACACAGTAGGACTCCTGGCTCTGCCACAACATCAAAATGATCATGAAAGGTTAAATATTTTGAATCGATTCAGGACACAGCAGCAGCCACAACCGTGCCACTGAAGACACTCATGACAAAGGCCTTCTGGAACTGCTTCAGAACGTGGCAAAAACGATGGCTAAGTGTGCTCAAAGAGAGGTGGGGGTTATACCAAAGAGCATTAAAGACTCTGTATCTTTTACTTTTTATTTTGTTTTATTTTTTAGTACAGGGTCTCACTACACAGATGGGACTCGCAGTTCTCCTGCTTCCAAGCACTGCGAGTACTGGTGGAGCGCCACCACAACCAGTCTCAATTGCCCTCTCAGCATACCTCGTAAATGCTTGCTGTAGTTTTCACTCCCCCGTGTAACTGTAACTGCACATGCTTCCCCTGCCTCCCCTGCCTCCCCTGCCCAGTGAGGCTGATGATAACAGAGGCTCCTCAACCTCTGCTAGAAGAAGCACTGAGCTTCCAGCTGCAAAAATACCACCGCTGCTGCTTCCACAATATGGGGCAGAGGCACGCCAGAGCTCCCCGAGCTGTGCTAGCTCATTCCTCCAGCACTGTAGAGATAATATGCAAAACTCCCTCTCAGAGCCTTTTCTTGTGGATTAAGAAATCACTTCCGTCAGACATGCAAATAGTACAGAGCCCCTGGAGTGAGAATCTGTGATTGAGCAACCTGGGACATGATGGGAAAAGGAGGATTAGGGGAACTTGGCTTTTACAGGAACTGATGAAAGCGCTTGTTAATAGCATTAGTTTACTTAATGACAACACATGCTGCATATTAAGGAGACTATCAGTGACACCTTACACGTCTTAAATTGCAGTAATGAGGACTGCAGAATGCTTTGCAATTGATTATCTCCTGCTCACTGGAAATTTCTCAGGACCTCTGCTCACTGGTTCTATGAGATGCTGAGATCACCATTTTGGCCAGTAGGAAGTTAAGCACAGGCATTTCTCTGTCACAAAATACTCATGGGGGCTTTGTGGCCTTCAGCAAATTGTAATCTCATTCTGTGCCTCAGTGTCCTTATCTGTAAAATGGAGACATGGTAGCAGTTACTCCTTTGGGGCTGTTATGTGGATATAAAAATGTAAACTGTAAAGCAGCTATGACAGTGTTGAACACACGGTAAGTGCCACGTAGCAGTTTAGGTACAGTGCCTTATTATTCTTGTAGTATGACATCACTGTTTCATGGTGGGGATCTGTGGTGAGAAGTGTGCTGTGGAGAGCACTTTTATAGCAGGAACATCCAGCAAGCCCTCATGCGCACCCAGTTGTTGGAGCCCACGGCATGCTGGAGCTATCGGGGGCAGAGAGGGGGCACAGCTGAGCGCTGCTGGGGCCATGACGCACAGGAGGCGAGGTGCAATCGGTGCAATCCAGATGTGCAACACACAGGAGACGGAGGCAGCTGCTGTGGACCCTCATGCATGCCCGTTTAGGGTAAACTTCGTGAGAGGAGGGAGAGCACTCTAAAATAACAACTGAACTACAGCGGTGTGTTACCATGAGCGGGCATTAGGTGCCGGGCACAAGGCTGCGGGCTTCGGCTTTGGGCAGTGCCCAGTGGGATGGGTCTGTCCACACTGGCATTACTGGCAGACATATACACTAATCATGGCACACTCTGCCCAGACAGGCTGGCCATCATACCAGCAGGTGACAGGCATTTTTCTGGCTCCATTATACTCTCCCAGCACCACACTGTACTTAAACGGCTTGACACGCATGGTGATACTACAGCCACCAGCCGATGCCAGCAAAGGAGGTCTTCATGCACGCCACCACCACACCCCTCCCACAGACTCTCCCCTTTTTCTCTTCTCTCACACGAAAACTGGTCAGAGTCACATCTTCCGAAGGAGAGTGGATCTGCCAAAGGAGCCTCTTAATGCAGCCTTCTTTATTTTCTGCCTTCAGCTCTCCCTTATAAATAGGTTCACCAGATTGATGCTTAATAGCATAGTATCGGGTTTATACTAATCTCACCCTGTTTGAGCTTCAAAGGGACAAGCTGTTCTGACTGTTAATGAAATAAGTTTCAGTTGCAAATTTCCATGGGATCAGAGCGAGAAAAAAAATGCCTGCTGCTTTAAAAAGATAAACATCTCCCTGGTGCTCTTTTAAAGCCACTGGGGGTTTACAGAGCCACCGCCCCAAATGGGAAATCCAATAGCATTGGCCAGCTGGAACAAGGGCCCATAGATGCTAGATGGCGCTAGAACATGCTGGAAACAAAGCCCACCCAACCCTGCAGCCTCGGGGCTCAGCTCTCCCCAAGGGACCCAGGTGGGTTCTGTGAGCCCAGATGTCTGTACGCGCCATTCACACTGGGATAAACAGTCGAAATGCCACAGCTGTGCACAGCAGTTGAGGAACCTCGCTTGTTCTTATATACTTGTTTTTACTTTGTTGAACAAAACATACCCAGGCGCTTTTTTTTTTCCAAATGCAAATTATCCAAAAATTAGACAGCATGTAGATTGTATATGATGTCCATTTCACTGTAATTTTTGAAAAGGATCAAAGTGTCTCCAGTAATAGGAATCATGTTTTTATTAGCAAATAAGCACAAAATTACAACCTGGGATCATCTGGGGCCTGTTTTAGTGTCCTCCAAACCCACAGCAGCCAGAAGTAGGCATGTGACAAACGGCTGGCTTCAGGGTACTGCTAGGCAAATCACAGCTATTCATCTCACGAACCTCACCTCCTAGAAATGCGGGCTCTGCCTTCTTTGAGAAGGCAGTTGTAACACGGAAGTGTCCACAGCACAGCTGGTGATCTCAGGTGGGCTCGAACTCTCACTTTCTGCATTCACCTGTGTGGAGAAGATCTCCATGCCATCGTGGAAGCTGGCTGTGGAGGGAGCTGGGGAAACCAGGATGGGCTGGAATCTCAGGGGAGGAGAGGCAGGCATGACCACGACAGGAACGAGGTTGTAGGTGCTGGGCCTGGACTTGGATGCGGAGAGCCCTGGGATGGGATTGCAGAGCCTAGAGCTGGTGACAGCGTCCACAGTGGCACAGGAGCAGGGGACCTGAAGAAGAGACAGCGGAGCAGCCAAGGCCTGGGCTACAGGCCTCATGGGCCCGGGGATGACACGGGATGGCCTGTCACAGTCCTGCTTGCACTCTGCTTCTCAAACTTGCCTGTGGCTCGGGATGACAGCCAGGATCTTGACTGATGGATGTCTCCATGCTGCCCCTTTCTGTGCATGGGTTCCGCCCCTTCGCGGTCTGTGCTGCTTCACCTCGTGTCCTCACACACCCTGTTTCCCTCCGCTTGGCAAGCCCTTCCACTTCTCAGACTCCTAGTCACTCCTGAGGCCTCTGCTCAATGTTCCTTCCTCCAGGAAGTCGCTTTCTTTCCACGATATCCACACAAATAACCATAATTGAGATTCCCTGTCCAGAGACTATCTGTACTCCACAACAAACTGCAAAATTGCAGGACGTCAGCTGACAGAAGTCAGCCACGATTGCTAGTATTCACTCCACAAACATGACCCGAATACCTCCCCAGCTGTGGTGCTGTTCCAGAGCTGAGAATCCACACTCAACCTAGGACACTCCTGCTGCAGCTGAGACCTTATGGAATACGGTAACTGTGAGGACAGGGAATGGCCAGTGGTGGGCAAACAGAAGTCAGACAGGAAGACGTGCAGCTGGCCAGAGGCCATCAGGGAGGGCCTCACTGGGCAACGAGGTGGAGCTGGAGGGAGATCCCAGGCAGGTCTGGGACCAGTAGGGAGGCTCAGATGGTGGTCCTGCCTGTGCCAGGCTGCTCCGTGTTGTCTGAGCTGGCCACCTTCAGGCCCAAAGGGTGGACGGGCTCTCCACAGCCCTGCTTGCTGCAGCCTTGGCCCCAGGCGCTTCCAAGGCAGGTGCTTCAGTTGACCGTTCTATTTCCAAAGGGCCTTGGATGGAAAGGGCTGTTCTTGCTCTCCCCAGAAGTAGGCAGCAAACTAATGCCATTCACTCTTTTAAATTTACTTTTCCACACAAGGACCAGGAATGCTCCTAAAAACCTCAAGCTGGAGACTGGCAGTTTCGTTCACCATCACTGCTTCTCCATGCCTCTAATTCAGCACTGGGATCGAACCTGCTACTTCCACACTCTCAACATCTAGTGAATCCACTTCACTCCATTGTCTCGGGCTCACTGCCTCCATCCCTCCTTTGGTGGCCACACTGGCTTCCCAGCTGGGCCCCCCTATATCAGCCTTGGTCTCTGCCCATGGCTGCTGGGCCACAGTCGGTGCGGTTTTCCTCCATGCAGATCTACCCACCCTCTACACTCCAGGCTGCTCCTGCTCTTGGATCCGGTAATTTCTGTGCCTCCCAGGCTGCTTCGGCCCCTCGTTATGGAGCAGGGCATCATCACTGCATGTGGGCAGACGTTACTGCTAAATGTGTGAGATGGAACAGCGCGGGATCTCCAGCTAGGAGGGCTTCAGCAGCCTTCTCATACACAGCTGAGCCCTACTGGGGGTGTGTGCATGTGTGTGTGTGTGTGTGTGTGTGTGTGTGTTCACACAGAGGCTGATGAACTATTTGCCTCGACACTATACTACACATAGGAAGTTAATTTTTCATCTTTCAATTGCCATTCTGGGTTTAGTTGCAAGCCATATAATTACTCTAGCATCTCTTCAACAACAGAAACGACTCTGCCGTCAATAAGTATGAGCTGAGTCACAAGCTTCTGGCTGCCTGATGCCTCAGATGAGGGCGTGGGGGGCTGCGGGGCTCTACAATCCCCCCACACTTGAGGACACCGACCTAGAGAAAGCAAGGCACCTGCATATTCTGGGCACATGCAGGGAATCACAAGAATATGGGCCAGGTTAACAAACAGTGACTGGAGGCATGCGCTTTGGAGTCGGGGTCTGACCCCTACACGCTGTGTGATCTTGGGCAGGCTGCTGGACCTCTCTGAACACCTGTCTCCTAGTCTGCACATGAACTGATGATAACAAAGGCTGTGGCATGGAGCACACCCGAGGCTCCAATGAAGGAAGATAGCAAAGGCCTGGCCAGAGTGGCTCCAGGGTGGTCGGAGCTCTATCTATGTTTGCAAATTTGCTACTGTCACATTGCTCCTAAGGATACGGAGGCGCAAGCACCATCCAGAAGCCTGAAGACCGCAACAGGAAGAACACGGCAGCAGTGAGCATTCCTTGTGTAACTGTTAGGTCCCTGACCCACGAAACTCCACAAATGCTAACTACTTTATCTTAAGCAGAACCTCCCTGACAGGTGGCATTTCACCTGTTTTTGTAAGTGGGGGAACTGAGGTCCCGATAGATAAAAGGAACCAGCCCAGGATTACCCAGCAGCTACTCTACCGTTTTATGTATAAATACAAAGCACAAATGCAAACATCCCTTCCCTTCCAGTACTGCTTTACTTCCTGACTCCGACTCTCATAATAAACTAATCATAACTGATGTTCTCTCAAATCTCTGTTCAACCAGTCCCCTCTGTATGCAAATGTGTGGTTACTTTATTACATTAACGTTTCATGAATACAAATAAATCCTAAAACAAAGAGATTCCTTAGAACTGTAAGTAGTCAGCTTCTTAGTTGTTTTCTGGTCTTGCTGTTAAGATCACAAGATCAGATGTTCTGAAGCATGGGTGTCATTTATTTTTTTTAATGTGCACGTTTTTTTCAAACCATAAAGTAACATGCTCAGTGTAAGAAATAAAAGGAAAATGCATAAGAGCCCATGATGTCCTGCTGCCAGGGTGACCACCGTCCATACAATCTCGATGGCAAAGGGGACCCCAGGAGGCACATTTCCTGGGACAGCTGGGCATGTTCAAATTAGCTATTCAAGACACCCTCGGGTCTCATGGCACGGGTCGTTTGCAGACTGCATGTTCTCCGAGTTCATTCTTCCATTTGAAAGAAATTACAAAGGAAATTAAAGTCACAGACAGGTCAAAGAGCACCAGGAACACTGGAGACTAAAAAGCCAAAGGGCAATTTACCCCACCACCTTACACAGACTATTAGTCTTGTTACTCTGTGTGCATGAAAAACCCAACCAAGGCTGCCGGCCTTGCAGAGGCCCCCGCGGCACCATCCCTGGCCACCCTGGAGCTGGAGACGCTGGAGGCTGCTTCTGAGGCTGGTCTGGGCCATGAGCACCCCGAGGTCGGAGCACACCCATCCGGCCCTGAATGTGGGGGTCTCTCTGGCAATGTGCTGCTTCTGCTTTACCTCTGGAGCCTCCACAGAGGCTCACGAGCTCCCAGGCAAGGCTTCCGGGAAGGTGATGACCGTGGGATGCCAACAGGTGTCAGAATGAGCCTCTCCTCCAAGCTGTGGGTGTTGGGCACTGTGTTCCAGAAAGGAGAAAGTTGACTAACACACTTCAGGAGGGGTGTGCACTGGGATGACACCCGGGTGATTAAGCTGTTCCCAGAACCTCCCAGCCTTGATTTAGGAACCAAGGCTAGGGCTGAACAAGCCCAATGGTGCCCGTTACAATTTGGATCTGAATGCTCCCCAGAAACCTTCAGTATTTGGAAGGTGACTGGCTCACGAGGGGTGAGAGGTGTCCTAAGCCTCAGGGCACTGATCCACAGCAGAGTTTGAGTTCAAGGCTGACTGTGCTGCTGGGACATGGAGCCCTGGGGTCGTGGCCAGAAAGGTGGCTCCTCCTCCCAGGTTTTTCCCTGCCCCTGCTTCCTGGGGTCCAGGGTATGAGTCTCTGTCCACAGTCATGCATTTCACTGTGGCGTCTCTGCCGTGGAGCCAGCCACCCTCGAGCTGAACCCACTGGAAACTCTGAGCTACTTCGACCTTTCTGCCCTTAAACTTCAGGCATGAGTGAATGGCTGCCTTGTTGCAGAGACAGGAAAGTGACTGAGTAGACCCAGGCCCAGAACTGGAAGGGGCCACCAACCACTGGGCAGCCCAGCAGGGCCGGCCAGACGGACTGGGGCAATGGATAGCACCAGGGGGCAGGGGCCTCTAGGGGAGCCTGCTGAGGCAGTGGGGAGCAGCCGCAGGCCTGGCCCCTCCCATGACCCTCCACATGCAGGTAAGGGGAGACACTGTGCAGGCAGGTCTCACAGTCCCACGGTTGCCCCAGATCTGCCCTGTCTGTCTCTGCTTGAGCCCCAGCTGAGCCCCAGCATCTCTATTCCCCTCCAAGGGATAGTTTCCTCCAGCTCTCCAACCCACTAGTCCTCAGGGGCCACTGGAGGGCACGGAACAGGCTCCTGGGGCTACAGCCACATCGTCTCCCAGGAGTTGAATCAATCACTTGTCCACTGCGGGAGCAAGAAACACCTCCTTCCACTTAACGTTGTTCTGTTCCCCTGGGGATTCCAGAACCCCAAGGGTGGCCCTCTAACCTGCTTTCCTTGCTAGCAGTGCTGGGCCTGCAGAGCTGGGCAGCCTGTTATGGGGACCAGCACAGAATGGAAGAACGACTCTGTCAGCCCTGTGTCCCGCACACCAAGCTGGATGGGGGAGCAGGGATTATGGACAATCGCCCTGGACTTCCTGAGGCCTGCTTCCTTCCCCCCTCAGGATGAAAAATTGACTCATCTGTTTATTCAAGAAGCAGTGACTGTCCAATGTGCAGTGCTACTAACGATCTTCTTAGTGATGTGCGCAATGACACAAGGACTGACAAAGGGCTTGCTGTGTGCAAACCCGACACCCTACTGAGTACCTCCTGTAGTTCATTCGCTCCACAGGATGGCCCTGCAGTCATCTCTTGTTTCAGAACTTTTTTGTCTTTTTGAGACAGGGTCTCACTATGCAGTTCAGGCTGGCTTTGAACTCACTTTTGTAGCCCAGGCTGGTCTCGAACTCATATCGATCCTCCTGCCTCAGCCTCCCGAGTGCTGGGATTACAGGCGTGCGCCACCACGCCCGGCAGTCATCTCTATTTTACGGATGGAGAAATGGAAGACAGAAAGAGGAAGTCTTGTCTGCCTCAGGTCACACAGTGAGCCCTAGGTGGCAGGGCTGGGATGTGAGCCACAGTTGCCCCCCACACACACACACACTCCAGAGCACTGCGGCCTCTAGGCACAGGATCTAGGGACGCAGGGGATCTGGGGACGCACAGGTGCACAGAATGATCTTGATGCCTCGCGCATCCAAATCTACAATCGCTTAAGGGTGCTAACTGCCGCGAGGGAGACTGCACGGAGGTGGCCAGGGCAGCTCTTCTGACTGAAAAGATGGGACAGAGTCTCTGAAGAAAGAGCTTTGTGTAAGCAGACCTGCAGGCCACACAAGGTGGAGAGTATCAGGAGAGGTGGGGCTGACGCTGGCGGGGGCTGGGACATACGCGGAGCCAAGGCGGTCCTCAGCAGAGAGCTTGGCTGGCATTCCAAGCACAAAATACAGTCTTGCAGAGCTCAATCAGGAAAGCCACGGCTGCCCCAAGCTTGGGACTTTTCCAAGTTATTTAATCTCTTGGGGCCTCAGTGCCGTCACCTATCACACAGAAACAACAACAATCACATCCACTTCACAGGGTTGCTGTGTTGAAAAAGCCAGTTCTGGACGTAGGAAGCGTCGGGCTGGAGCCTGCAGCCTCCGAAGCGCTCGCGGCTGCATCGCTTGCTGGACGGTCTGCCTCCTGACTCTTAAGTTTTGCTTTAGCGGGGGGAGGGGAGGCTGATAAGGGCAGAGCCAAGGAACAGAAGGAAGGGAGGGAAATTAATCTGTGATCAATGCTGCTTGCAGCCATTAGGGTGACAAGCACCAGATGAACACATAAACGGAACCGAAGCCCGGCTTCCTCTGCCGGTGGCTGTGCCCGCCCTGCTCCCCTGCTCCGCAGGCAGACGCGTCACCTTTATATAATCAAGCATTCCCTGACATTTTATTTGAAGCTCTTCTTTTTCCTCCCTCCCCTTGTATTTAGTCTGCTAAATATTTAGTCTTTCAGCTGGGAAGGTCCAGCGGCCGGCTTCACTCGGATGCTCTGACTTACGGTAATTTCGGGTTAAGCTTTATTTTACAGTCTGTGTAAATAATGAGTCAGACCAGACTCAATAAAACAGCGCTGGCTGAGCCTGAGTTGGGCTGCAGAGCGCAGCAGTCTCAAAGGGGCTGCGCATGGGTGCAGACCCTCAGGCAGGGAGGGCCAGGGCAGTGGTGAGCCCAGCCCAGGTGGCCTCCAGAGCGCTAGACACTGCCAGGCCCCGGGGCCACAGTCGGTGTGAGGGGCCCAGCACTCTTCCCTCTTCCTCACCTCATTCTGCATTATGACCTTGGCTGTGCCACCAGGCCGTCTCCTGAGACACACAGGGTATTCCCCTTCCCCACAGGCCCTGGGCTTGGCCATATGATTGGCATATGCTGGCTGCAGGGACACTAAATCACCAGGGCTGGTCAAAAATTAAAAAAAAAATTTTAAATGTATTACGGTCAAACACATCAGTCCCTATTAAGATGCTGCGCTGGCCTTGAGCGCACTCATCCCATGCTTTTAGCCACGGTCTGAGGCAGTTCTGGAATCCTCTTTTGCGGCAATGGAGATTAAACCCAGGGCTTTTGCATTCGGCTACTTTCCCGGCCCCTTTTTAAAAATGCTTCTCCCTCAGTAGCTAGGACCGGCCTTGAACATATGACCCTCCTGCCTCAGCCTTCCTGAGTACTGGGATGGCAGGTGTGCTACCACCCCAGGCTTACTACGTGTCCTCTTACGGCAGCCTTGAGGTCCTACTCTGACTCACAACACTTATGACCATCACTCTCAAATATAAACACTACAATGGGTCCTCATCCACCTCTTACTGGCCTCCTCGTCCCACGGCTTGTAGCTCTTTCCCAATGGCACAGTAACCAAACCCCAAAGGTTCTGAGTCCATTGAGGACACCAAGGCTGCCAGGACAGACACTCGTGAAAGGGGACTCCTGGAACTGCTTCAGAAAGTGGCACAGATGACGGCACAGGCGTGTTTGAAGAGAGGGAGAACATTCTGAGAGGGATTCACGCCAGCGCACCTTTCGCTATAATGGTTCTTAAAACTTTAACCGTCACCGCAGTGCTTGAGCCCACCTCATACTTGCACCTCCTGGCCCCAGGGATTTTCCCCACTCGCAGAATGGAGCCGTGCCGGGCCCGGGAGCTCACCCACAGACGGGGTTCAATGCCTGTGCCACATACACCACGATGCCTTGAACCCCATGTTTAAAACACCCACAGGGAGGGGGGTGCACTGGAGAGTCTGTGCTGAGCCCTTGCTATACCTGCTCTCCACCTGGGCATGGGAGGAGGGAGGCAGGCAGGCAGGCAGGCACCTTTCATGCCTGTCTCCTGCACACACTCTGAGTCCTCAAGGACTGGGAAGGCTCTCACGAGTCTCCCAGCACCTGAGACAGTACCACTTAATGGTAGCGGCAATGACCTTCCAGCGCTCAATCCCTGCAGCTACTTCTTCTGACTGCTCCCAAGTTACCAGGCTCTATGTTACGCTTTAGGCTGCTTCTCAATGGGCAGTCACCGTACGTGATAGGCTGGGTCTTGCCTCTGTTTTCAGATGAAGACACTGGGGCTTGGGGAGGTCCCTTGGTGGGATCGCAGCGCTCCTGGTGCAGCCCGCGCCACGCTTTCTTGTCCACTCCTTTTCCCACTGCAGTTTTGTCACACAAGGAATCCCTAAGTTGCTCGATCCATGATGGTTAGGGATGGGGCGCCACTTGGTTGGCTTTGGGGTCCACCCAGAGGACTGGTGCAGCACAGGTGTGGGTGTGCCTGGGTAGGTCACAGAGGCCTGGCGTGGGGGTCTGTGTCTGGCGCCTCGCTCTTTACTCTCTGGCGTGGCTTCTCCTCTAGGCTTTCAGTTCCCAGAGTTCAGTTCTACCCTGCGTTCCATGGTGAACTTTCTGCCTCAGTGCCGGCCGAGCATGCACTCAACCCCCTTAAAGCACAAGCAAACCTCTCCACCTTTACACTGCGGTGTCAGGAATTGTTCTCAGTGACAGGAACGCAGATTGTACAAGCCCCATCCCAGCTCCCCTCTCTGGGACACACGGCACGGCCTTTACTTTGTCATTTACTTTGCTTGGTCACCTAGCCAAACTGTAAGATGCTGGCACGCAGGAAAGGTGACTTTAGATGGCAGTAGTTAAAAGCATGCTTGGTGAGGTCACACAGCTACGCTGCAACCTTGGGTCTGCCATGTGGTGAGGGCCCTGACACAAGGACTCCTTTCTTCCCTGCATAAGGGGGATCACAGTAAAGAGGTGACGTCCTCAAAGGCTTCCAAGATGAGGAACCACAGTAAGCATGGAGCCCAGCACTGGGCCGTGAGAGTCCAGTCCCTGCTACGAGAGCTCACACTCTCCACCTGTCTGCAGGTGGCAGGCTCTGCATTCGGGAGGAGCTGGTGCCGGGCTTTGCGTGCTCCTGTTCCTGGCCCGGCCTCAGGGAGGTAGAGTTGACCTCTTTTCTTCCACAGCGTGAATGAAACACAGCGGCTAAGTGTCCCATGGGTAAGTCACCTCAGTGAGCCACAAGCTCCTTGTTTATAAAAACTGCCTGAGGACTTCTGTGGCACCATTTCTCTGCAATTCCATGAGCAATCTTTTTTTTTTTTTTGGCAGAATGATAATGTAATAAACCTTCTACGTCATCTCCTTGGTGCCGCTCTTGTCTCACTGGGTCCCAGGGTCTGTCCCGCACCCTACAGCCCACAGGCTCCTCCAGCCGGCTCCTTGTCCAGGATGGGCTCCACGCTCGGGTATGCAGCTCTCCCTTTCGCTCCTTGCACAGACATAACTCCATAAGCCAGGTGCTTTCTTCACTCACATGCCAGTCTCAACTCTGTGCCCCACCACCCAGCACTCCTCCTTGCCCTGCTGCTCCCTGCCATGTTATAGGCTCCTCTTCCAGCGCCTGCAGGCTCTGGTCATCACGCTCACTTAAGCACACTCCATGTACAGGTTCCATTCCTCTCATTTGTTCCCATCAATTAATGCTCCCTCCCCCTGGCCACTACTGTTCTGTCTAGATTGGTTCTCTGGTCATTTCTTCATTTCATTCCATTGTCTATGCATCTCTGCACTTAGGTACCAAGGACACAAAGAACCAGAGAGGCACTTTCCTAGTTCAAGCTGCTATAACATAAACACCATAGACCAAGGGGCTTACGAGCAACAAAAGATTCATTTCTCATAGATCTAGGGGCTGGGGAGTTCAGGACGAAGATGCTGCCAGGCGCAGGGCTAGGGAATTAGTCCTGTTCATTCAGGCTCCACTTTTCTGGCTTAATCATCTTGCATGTGAATTTGGCTCGACTTGAACACTGAGGTCACGGCAGGCAGTTCAGCTGCAGTGTTGGAAGCACAGATGGCCTTTGGAGCTGCCAGTCTTCACCTCTTAGCTGAGAGACTCAGGGCAAATTAGGATCTCTGGGCTTCATTTCCTTCTTCAGTCAATTTGGGAAACAGGTACTGGCTCAAGAGGTTCTTGTAAGGTTTAAACAAACGGTCTATCTGAAGTGGCCGGGAAAGTGGCTAGCACAGGACACACACTTATATGACGGTTTTCAGTTAGCATAACCACTGCCAAGTCCAACACTTCCTGTGGAGTAAGGACTGCCATTGTTCTGGTGGAGGAGGTCGCAATGGTCTCTGCTCCAAAGGATGGGTGTGCAGGAGTGATGGTCAACCAACTAGGAAGGGATCGGATCACCGAGAAGAACAGGGTTTGCTTTACCACCCCAAATGCCTTGGCTTCCTTCATATTTGTTCGTTCTTGACTTATCCCAACTGACTATAAATCCCTAGAAGAAAGGACTGTCACACACTACTTGTATATTTGTCTCCAGGCCAGAAATATAACCAAGGGAGTCTGTGTAGTGTATTTATTAAAGACAAAGAAGACATGGATGCCAAGGAGGAAGAAAAAACATTTCACCAAGGGGGCAGAGGCTGCAGAATATCCACCAGCAGAAGCACGGCCTCCTCACGCTGGACACAGCAACACCCCCAAACGGATCAAGAATCAAATGTAAGAACCAAAATGAGGAAACAGGAAGTAGGAACAAATCTGTGTCACCTTGGATTAGGCAACAGCTTACTAGATACGATGCCAAAAGCACACACAATAAAAGGAGAAATAGGATTTCATCAAAATTAAACTTCTGTGTCATAAGTAATAACTGTCAAGAGAAGGGATGCAAAAAAGGCAGCCCGCGGGGTGGGAGAAGATACCTGAAAGCCACCATGAATCAGATGAGGGACTTGTTTGAGGAATATATAAAGGGCCCTTACAACCGAAAATAAAAAGACAATCCAATTTAAAAACAGGCAAAGCATCTTTGAAAAGAAATTTTTCAAAAGAAAATATGCAAATGGAAAATAAGCGCATGAAAAGATGCTGTGCATCATTAGTCACTAAGAATAATGTCAGAATCATAGTGAGACACTATTTCATACCACAGAGAGACCTTCCTGGCCCTTGCGATGGCCCAAGAAGTTTAAATTCGTAATCCCATGAAAGGTTATTAGAATTCTAGTGAGTTCATTCCAACCTACCACTTCTGGTGCCACCCATGGCAAGAATAAAGACACTAAGGCATATCTGTAGTTGTGGGGCGTGAGGGTCCTAAGTCTAGCCATGATGGTGGCTAACTGGAGCAAAAGACCTCAACCTTGGGTGAAACCCGGGTTTTATCCATTCGCTAAGGAAGGAGTGGCTTGAGGATGAGTGACTGTGAGAACGGCAGGCAGTAGGTGAGCGCCGCGAGCTGAGCTAGCGAGGAGGACTGAGATCACCTCTGCAGTGCACAGAGAGAGGGCTGTGCACAGCGTAAGTAGCCTGTGTGCACCATGGAGACAGCAGCTAATGTTTGGGGGCCAGTGCTTCAGTTCTGAGGTGCAATCATTCAAGCCCCAGGAGGTCACACCCTCCATCTCCAGCTCTTCATCTCACCTCCTCCCGGGTCACACATGGGAACAATGGCAGCGGAAATACTGCCTGCCACCTTCACAGACTACCAGCAGCACCTTGGTGGAACGGTATGCGTTGCTTAAGGCCACCTGAAGGGATAAGGAAAAGTCTTAGCCAGGCTCTGTACACATCAATACATCGAAACAGCGCCAGGTCTGGCCAACATGGAAACGATTGCTCCTCCGCCAAGGAGTTGCCCAGGTGGTTCTCCACAGAGTGGCTGTACTAAAACAGGACCAATGGGAAGGAGGGTAGGTATGGACATGGGGAAATCAGAACGCTCTTTGCGCTGCTGCTGTGGGAATGTAAACGGAACTAGGCACTTTGGAAAAGTCTGGAAGTTTCTTAAGGAAAAGGTAAACACAGAGTTACTGCTTGAAGCGGCAATTCTAGGCTCAAGGACTCAACAGCAAAAGGAGCACCCATTGCCCTTTCCCTTCCCACATAAAAGCTTGTACACAAGTGTTTGCTGCAGTATCATTTGTAAAGATAAAAAGCCTAAGTATCTCAAATGTTCTCTGACTGGGATGTAGGCAAAATGCAGTATATTCATACAATGGAATAGTACGAGGCAATAAAAGGCAATAAAGAGCGGATGCCTCCTGTGGCTGACACGAACGTTGACAGCGCCACACCAAGAGAAAGCAGACAGTCACAAACGACCACATGCTGCGTGGGGGTGTTCCCATGCCACGCCGAGCACCGACAAATCTACAGAGACAGAAGCTGGATTGGCGGTTGCCCAGGGAGAGCGCAGGATGCAGGGTGGAAGGGAAGTGGAGTGACAAATGCCCTACGATCAGGTAGTGGTGAGGACAGTCTAACACTAGGACAGACTGAGCGATGCCCTGTAACTGTCTGAGTGAACTCTCTGCTGGGTATCTCAGTAAGGTTGCTTACAAACCTGGAACAAAGCAATGTAATTACGGACTGTCACCCAGTTCTATAGTGATTCTCAGACTAGAATACAGAATTAGTTTGCTGCCTCCATTTGGGAGAAAATAAGGTGTTTTATACACACACACGTTCTGTCTGTCTGTCTGTCTGTCTGTCTCTGTCTCCCTGCCTCCTTCTCTTCCTTCCCTCCTTCCCTCTCCTGCATCTGCTATTTTGAGATGTGTACGTCAAACAGCCCAGTGGACAGTGTGCCAGTACCCAGTAGTGTATAGTACACAAGGCTACGCAGACTCATCCTAGTTACTGAGCCTTAGTAATTTTCTCCCTGTCACGTTAAGCAGGATAGAAAGAAAGCTAAGGGCTCCCATTCCAGTCTGCTGTTTCCAAGCTGCGTGATGACCTGGGGCCAGTCACATCACCTTCTGGGCTTCCGTTCGCTCCTCTACACAATGGAAAGAGTTGCTATGCTGTCCCCCCATCACAGCATTGCTGGTATTTTGGAAATGACAGTTCATTGCTTTGCAGGGCTAACTCCACAAAGTAAGGTGTTAAATATGACTCTACCTAATAAATTCCCGCCATACCTCTACCTGTGCGCCAGCACTTGGAAGCTCCCCAACAGCGTCACTGAGTGCTCCATCTCTTCCCTCCCGCTTCCCTCACTGCTGCTTAAGGACCCCTACAACGCACTATTCTCTGAGGTAACTTCTGCCCCCAAACAACCCTTTCCGCTGCTCATATGGTCTTCTCCCAACTCCTTCCCACACCGGCTCTCATCCCCCTTTCTCATTTTCAAGTTCGGTTCACCAAGGATATAAGTGAATGTCACACAGAATCAAGTGGGCCTTACTACTAGATTAGGAGCCAAGCTTTGACCAAAGAACAGCACCCATTCCCAAGTCATCTTTGCCAACACAGAAGCTGCCATGGAACTGGAGCAGAGTCAACATGGAGCCCCAGCCCCACGGCCATAGGTACCAAGGCCACCAGCCCATGCTTCCAGCACACAACCAGCCTGGGCACAACTAGGGACTTGGACCCCTGCTTTTCAGTTCCAGCCCAGCAGGGATATCCAATGCTTTAGGCCTGTTCTGTTGCAGTAATTCTGAAAATTGATGGTACGTTTCAAATTCAGACTACTTTAATGAAATTCAGTAATTAACTATGGCACAAACAAAAATGACAATGGCAAAACCAAGATTAGTTTAGAATTCAGCAAATGGGTGTAGCACCTTCTATTCTTTGCCTCGTGTTTCAATTCATAGCCCAGTTTTAAATATAGTATGTATTAAATATGATGTGAAGTCATATTTTAACACCTTCCAACTGTGAGAGTTTTGCAATTCTAATCAAAAAACACACCATCAATTAATCTGAGGTGACTCGTCTTTTCCAAATGTCTTCAAGTGTGATTATCTAAGATGGAAAAGCAACTCCAGAGGCCTTTTTCTTCCTTTCCTTCTAGATCCTACCTCACAAACGTCCCCTCTAAGAGATTGGCCTACCAATGAGAAGCTAAGTTTTTATTCTTCCTAACAGAGTGATTTCTGTCCAATTACTCAAGGTTCATATTTGGTTTTTAGTATGACTTTGAACTAGAAAATATTCCCAAAGCCTCCTATGCTCAGCTGTGACTGGATCACAGTGGTGTTATTCTCAACAGTGGATTAAGCCAACGAAGTATCGGGGGCCCCATGTGCTCTTAGAAGGTAGAAGCCGGTCAGAAGATGTGGTCCCTGGGTGTGTGTGGCCTGGAGGAGTATGTATCCACTCCCCACTCCTCCCTTCACTCTTGCTTGCTGGCCTGCCCCCAGACCTGACTACCATACTCTTCCTGCCTTAGAGCTGGCCAGCCATGCACCGCAAAGCTGAGTCCAATAAACCTCTCCTCCTCTCAGTCATGGGTGTTAAGCACTGTGTGTAGCATGAGGGAAGTAACTTTCAGGTCGGTGCTGGTCTTCAGACATGGAGAGAGCCACGTACTACAGGGTTCTCTTGTTCAGGGCCATCTCCCTGGGCCTTGTCAGGGCCCAGCCCTCAAGAACACCCACTGGATGAACCAAAGTTAATGTGAGATGCATCTCTGCTGTTATCAATACAGTTTCTCTGAGGGTCTCTCTCGAGGTCATTGTGGCAGGCGCCATGGACAACAAAAGCTTCTCCTGACCATCTTTGTCTTGGAGAAAGAGGGTTCTGTTCTATCCCTAGCTGCACTGAATATTCACATTCTGAAATGTTCCACTAGCACCCACTTTTGTGTATTGTGTGTGTGGCTGGTTCAGCCCACCCTGGGGTGGGGCTGGTGCGGTATGTGGTGCCAGGGATGGAACCACAGTCTCTCTGCTTGCCTAAGCTTGCCTAAAGAGGTGCTTTAGACCGCTGAGCTTTTTCGCTGGCCTAGTGTCCACTTTTTTTTATGGCTAGAAAGCAAGATGGTGGGCGTAACCAAGCCTGAGTCTTGGCTCCTTGCTTGGCAGACAGAAAGAAGAAAGCCTTGTTGGTCATCAGGGATAAGAAGGTTACTTTATGCCTAGCATTTCTCCAAGGACAAAAAGGCTCAGATGAGTAGCTGTGATAGTTGTGGCTACACTGAGGAACTCTTGTGCCCCTGGGAAGGCACCCACACTCACTGATGCCTGCTGAGTGCCCTATAGCCTTCTTTTACTTTTCATCCCAGTAATCCTAGAGGCAGACCTGCTTGCCTCTGTGTTGAAGAGGTGCTGAGCAGTTAAGTAAGTAGCTTAAAGACACAGAGCTACATACCTATAGAGCTGGCTTCTAGCTCCATCCAGAGCCCAAGTTCTTTACATTTTGTATCATGAATATGCTCAAAGAGTTGTTAAAACGAAGGGGAAGTCTTGCCAAATCGGCTTGCTCTTCGTATTCACAAAGTCACAAAGTGGTTTTTTTTTGTTTTGTTTTGTTTTGTTTTGTTTTTTTCTCCAAACCTTCTTGCACATAGCCTGCACATCTAGCATGGGGCTGGCACAGACAGAACAGAGTTCTCTCAGGTTTCTTCTCTCAGTTTCTATTGTTTAAATTTCTGGAAGCGAGTGGCCATTTGGTTTGGGAACTTACAAGTTGCTGAAATAGCCAAACGCTGGCCACCTCATGCACCTCTCTCTGATCTCCTTGTGTAGATAGTTTGGGCTTCATCACAAGATGGCAGCCGCAGGGCACCATGGTGGCTGAAGCTTTGAAAAGAGGCAACTCAAGAGAGTAAGGAAGAAGCTATATATTCTTTTACCACCTAGGCATAGAAGCCACATGGATCACTCCGCCATACTCTATTGGTCCCACATCACAAAAGCTGGGCCAGTTCCCAGGAAAAGCAACATAGGACCTGTTTCTCAGAGAGGCATGACAAAGAATCCGTGGACAAACTTTAAGACTGTCACACTTAGGCTGAGACAAAAACGGAAGTCACAGGACTGTAGACAATGAGGGGCCTGTATAAAGAAGGAAGCAACAGTCTATTTTTCCCGAGTAGTGTATTTCCACAAAGGAAACAAGCAGACTCTGGCAGATCAAAGTGAGTTTGAGGGAAAAATCCATGAAAAATTTCTGAGCCATATGGGAAAGGTAGTTGAAAAATCTGCTAGGAGGAGCAGAGCATCCTATCCTTGGAGATTTCCTTCAGGTGTAAAGTGACCCAAAAGTGGAGGCTGACTGACCTTTACAAGAAAAACCAAAACCAGAGTCGGGTTCCTTTCATGTGGAAGAATAACTATAACCTTGGTCATGCTCTGAAAATAGGACAAAAGCTTGGTTCTCCCGGGGTCAGAAGAGCTTATGACAAAGGAGCCCATAAAGGAATAAGCCAATAACATGAAGCCTCTTTAGCTGGACTCTTGGGGTGAGGAGGAGGACAGCCAATACCCTTGGCACCCGAACCAGCTTCCTCTTGCTGGTGCTGTGGAGTGTTCAGCTCTGTGAGAGCCCTTGAAAGCAAAGCACATGCCAAGTGTTCTCTCTCAGGCTGTGTAAATTAATGCCACTCAGGGTAGTGGCAGTTCCTCTAAGTGTCTGTGGCATATTATTGACATAAAGTAACCTTACAACTGTTGGATCAGCTCAAAAACATTTGTAGCAGAGACTGGAGCTAATTAATTTCCACTATCCATCCCTTCTTCCTTTCTTCCTTCTTATAATATCAATTCTTAAGCTCAGGCTTGGCAAAGAAGAACCCATTATAAGAAAGAGAGTATTTCTCAGCCTCTCTTGCAGCTAGGTGTAGTCATCTGATTATGTTCAGGCCACCAAACCATAAGCCGAAGTGACACGTACAACTTCTTCCTTCAAGATGGAGCTCACCCTAGTCTTGCACTTCTTCCATTCTTTGTGAGATCTGGAAAATCACTAATACTTGAACAGCTCTGAGAACCCTGATGAGGGTAAAGCTCTCTGATGGCCTAGAGCTCAACCTGAGGTATTCCATGGGAAAACATGCTTAAGACGCTTAATTTAAGCTATAACTTCATCTTAGGCTAACTAATATATGGTGAGGTCCCTTTGTTACAGCAGCTAAATCCAGAGTCCTTGTACCACTCTAAGTCCTTCCAATAAAGACACGAATGTTAGAGTCACAGAAGCCCTGGAGACCATACCGACATATACTCCAAAGGATCTGCACAAATGTGCCTTGTCTGAATCTTTTTCCCATCTTCCCAATCCCTCCTACGTGCCTGAAGTATGGAGCACACGAACTCTGCCAAAAAATGTGTACAGTCTTCAGGAAAAGAAAAAAAATTGTATAAATATTTTAATACTAAATTTATTGAAACATCATGAAAATCCCAACAATCATGTGGACAAAGCAGTCAGTTTATCGGACGTCAGTGTCTAGTGTGTATTAAAATATTTATACAAGCTTTTCCTAAAGTATGGGTACATTCTTTTTAGCAGACTTTGTGCATTTTCTATGATTCCATGAATACTTGACATGGACTACTTTATAGAAGCATATGCAAGTCAGCTCAAGCGAAAGCAAAGGTTTCTTCCAGAACACAGAGGCCTCACTGAAAAGCAGAGGTGGTAGGTATTTTAGTTCATGGTATGAAAAGGCTTCAGTCCCTAGTCAGCTAGCTCCAAAGCATGCTGGCATAGCACAGGGGTGTGTGTTGTGGGTTGACAACTGGTGGGCAACTTGTAACGCCCAGCTGAACTGAGTCAGCATGGTGCCAGGTGGGGGAGGCCCACTAAGGATTGTTGCCAGCAGCATGAGAGGCAGAACCAGAGAAGAAGAGGAAGGAAGGCTGTGGGCAGCTGCTAGAAAAGGTACTGGGAGCTGCTGGTTCTCTTGGACGAGCTTGTCCTGGCTTTCCTCATGAACTCAGCTGCTCTCATTGCCAAAGGAGCTCATGGCCTTGCTGTGACTGGGAATAGCTATGGTTCACTTCGGCGGAACTCTGGTCCTCACCCTGAGCACTGCCCCATCTCCTGGAGAAGCCTGTCAGGTTGGCTAGCTTTCCTGATGGGAACTCAACTTTCTTCATTATTGGAGGAGCTTCTAACCTTACTGTTGCTGAGGATGGCTATGGTACTTTTCAGGGGAGCTCTGGTTCTTACACTGAGCATTGCTTCCGGGCTCCAGTGCAGATCCCATACTCTGGCATAGGTTTTCCTGCTTCCACCACTGATTTTTGGACCTTTCCAGTGCAGATCTGTGAAACAGGCCTGTCTGAGACATCGTCATGCGCTCTAGGTCTCCAGTTGGATGCACTGTTATGAGTTCTAGGTCATCAGCTGGACTCATGCAGGACCCATTGTGGGAACCAGGGCCTCAGTTGGATTTTTGGTCTTCAGTGTGTTGGAAGATTTCTGGTACTCTCTTATCTCCTGTATATGATTCTTTGGGTGGCTATTATAAATAATCTTATAAAATATGTGTCCTATATTGGATTGTTCCCCTTGCAAAACTCAAAACTATGATAGCATGGCAGAAGAGAATCAGTCCATGGCAGGGCACACAGGAGGCAGGAAGGAGCAGTGAGCCTGTCTACTTCCTGTCCTTTTACATTCTATCCAAGCTGCAAGCCTATTGGTTAGTTGCACCCACCCCAAAGTAGGGCATTCCTCTTTAATAAACTCACTCAGCCACACCAGATCTATGCTAATCCAGTTAGGAAGCAAAACTAGTTAGCACACAACCTTAATCCATATTTATATACCTTAGATCAGGCACGTCTGAAAAGCTTCACCTATAAGCTCGTGAGGTTTGTGGGGGTACATTTAGGTACAAACCATAACAGTAGGCCTCCTGGAAATTAAGGCTGGGTCTTGTGAAGCCATTCAGAACCAAATAAAATCAAACACTGTCTTCATTTCTCTCATATGAGAGGACAGACTGATCCCCTGGCCTTTTAGACAACATTCCCTCTACATGCGTCAGCACTGTCTACTGCGAATCCTACCTTCTCCAGCTGTGGCTTCCACATGGCTGGGTCCTAAACTTTTCTTTTCTTTTTGTGGGACTGGCATTTGAACTCATGACCCTGCACGTGCCAGGCAGGTACTTGTGCCACAGAGCTATCTCCCCAGCCCCTGGGTCCCAAACTTTGCTCAAGGATTTGCACAGCCTACTAAGGCTCCTCCAACCTGAGCTCCTTTGTTTAAAAGAAGCATTCTCATTTGCTGCCGGTTAGCCCAGGGACTGACTGGCCTGAGGAGGCCTGGTATCCACCCTTTGTTTGGTCACCAGTGGTAGAGATGGAGAAGAGTCATCCTGGAGATCAGGGAGGGCCATTCTTTCCAAAGGTCATGAGTAGAAACCATGGCTTGGAACTCTTGAGGAAGGGGCACCTAGTATAGCACAGCTAGTGTATCCTGACACCCAGGATGCATAAGGAATGCAGGTCTACTTTTGAACTCAGGCTTTGTTTGACATTTCTTGAGTTCGTGGTCAAAAGGGTGACTATATATTTATTCTCGGTCTTCTCTTACAACTTACAAAGGAGCTATCAGAGAATTGAGCTGTCTTTAGGAATTCTCTGGACCTCTCAGCCCCTCTCAAGGTGCTCTCCTTAGGGCTGGGGAAATAGCTCAGTAAAATAGCACTTGCCTAGCAAGCTCAAGGGCCTGAGTTCAATCCTCAGTCCCACAAAAAAACCCCACCAAGGTGATCTCCTAAAAGGCCTTCCATAAAAAGCTGGGCTGTCAGCAGTACACGGATTACAAATGGCACAAGAAGAGCTCAAGGAGTAGAACTCACAGAAGAACAACCTGGGTAAGTGGTATTTGGTAGCATCCTACAAGAAGAAAGAGTGCCCAAACTGAGAGCCTGCTGGGTTTCTAGAGAGAAAACAGCAGGAAATAGGACAGAGCTGCACGGGGCCTTGTGAGATGTGGAAGATGGTCCTGTCTTTTCTCCTGATCTTCCTCTGGCGCTTACTGGTGCATGCAGGGAGGGCCTCCCCAATCAGCCTCAATGCAACCCAG
>PVJA010008197.1:29548-65487 GCA_004027025.1 Myocastor coypus
GTGTCCATAGGTCTCCTGGTAAATGGGAGCCACCCGTTGAATTCAAGGTTGTGACTTTTCATGATTCCTGCAACTAGTTTTATGCTAAAGCTCTTTGCAACAGAAACCCAAAGTGGAAACTAGCACTTCTTTCATTTCACAGCCTCCATGACTTTTCTAGAAATTATCTTTAGCTGCTCAGTCGCTTGGATCTGTTTGGCAACAGAAAGCAAAGGTCTCTTCCAAAAGCATAAGCTCTTTTTATTCTCAATTACGCAGGCTAGTGGGGGGCTTAGAGCAGCAAGGCGAAAAGCAAGCACAATTGGAAAATAATTCGGCATGTCCTCCAGCTCTACAAAATTAGTGTCCCCACAGTGACGGGAGTGGGCTATTTCCATCCCTCGCTGCCCTCTTCTGGCTCGTTATCAATTCTTGGCAGTTCCAGTCCTGATAGCTTCTGAAGCTTCGCCTCAAGCTACTGCCAGGTCACTGCCTTCTTGTGCCTTGCATGTGAACTCCCACTGTCCACACAAATCCACCACTGGTTTCCCAGGCCACCGCACACAGGCCACTGTGAACCGCTCCTACACCCGGTGGGCGACTCCTTCCCTTCAATAATGAAACTTCTCTCTTTGGCCAGGCTCCACTCAGTTTCCTCTGAACCCTTCCCTACTGGGCCTGGACACTGAGGTTCTGCCTTGCTCTCCGAAATGTCCAATTTGGGCAAGAATCCTGCTAAGTCAACCTAGTGCTTCCAGTGCTCCACCACCTCACATGTGACTTCCGGTCACCTTGGTGTCCTTCAGAACGAAGCCTGGTAAGCAGGCTTGGCAGACTCTCTTGAAGCCCTGATACTTCTTTACTTATTTGCCTCCACCGACTCCAAGCCTACTCCTTGGCTATAATTTCCCCCACATTCTTGTATTTTAATCAGACCCAGTTCTATATTGTTGCCTCACTGGATCCTCAGCTTCTTTACCCGTGGATTCTGTTGAGTGCAGATTAAAAATATTCCAGGGCTGGGGAGATAGCTCAGCGGTCTAAGCACCTGGATGGCAAGCACAGGGACCCAGGATCAATCCCCAGTATCGCATGTCATGCTGGCCCTGGAAACCTGGGGCGCCATGCCAGCCACCGAAACCGGATATGGTAGTGCACACCTGTAATCCCAGCGCTGGAGAGAGCTGGGGAGAGTGAGACAGGAAGATCACTACGAGCCTGCACCAAATAAATAAACAAAGAAATAAATAAGCAAATAAATTCCTTCCTTCCTTCCTTCCTTCCTTCCTTCATTTCGAAACAACACCTCCATACTGAGCATATACAGACGTTCATTTCTTGTTCTTGTTCCTTAAACTGTACAGTACAGCATATGACAACTATTTGCACGGTAACTGTAGTGACAGGCATGAGCAGTGATCTCAAGATGGTCTAAAGCACGTGGGGAAGCGTAACTCACGTCCGAGTACTACACCATCCTATATAACAGACTCGAACACCTGGGAATTTTTGTAGCCCTGGGCGGTTCTGGAACCAATGGAATCTGAGAGGTGACTACACTAAGGGCTCTTTTCTCCTGCTGAAGCTGCTTTTCTAGGTAAAACCTGGTTCTACTGCTTGCTTTCCTCTAGCTCTGGACGCTCAGGGGTGTGGCTGTCTGCTCCTCCAGCACACCTGCCATTTCTCATTTCTGAAGCCTTCCACCTGTCTTCTCCTCTGCCCCAAGGGTCCTGCTCCCAATGGTCCCTTGGTCCCTTCGCTCATCCTGCTAACTCCTCCTCATCCTTCCAGATCAAAGTGCAGTGTCACATTGTCAAGAAGACCTTGACACCGAGTAGATGCCCTGCCGCTCCTAGCCGGAGCATCCTGCCTTTGCTTTGTGGCGCATTCCCCTCCCTAATGCCTGTCCTTGTCCCCACAGAGCACAAGTTTCCTTAGTCCAGGGGCTGCACTGGCCTTGTTTCCTATTACCATTCTCCCGCTCTAAGATACACATTCTGCCACATTGTAGCATTTGAAATTAAGATGCATCTGAGAATCAATAGTGTGTTGTCAGAATCTTCTTTCTCAATGAAACATAAAAAAAAGTGGATCTTACACTCAGCAACTTTTTCTTTTAACTCTTAAAAACTCAATTATTGATCTTTTTGCCATACTCAATTTATTCAAATGACGTCCATTTGAAGTAATAAGGTCACAATTAGAAAATAGGTCACCCTGAAATAAATTTATTTACAAAATCCTCAATAGCATCTCAAGATTTAACAAAATATGGAGATTTTATATGCACCCTGTGTCACTTGGAAATAGTACCAGCACACAGCCGCAATTAAGTAAACACGATCACACTCCTGGGGATAAAACATCAGTAAGTTTAAATATACCCTAAGATGTCAGCAAAACTGTGTCATTTTCTCTTAGGTTTACAGGTTGTACTAGCCCTGCTGACCTTGCTATGGGCTGACCTGGGGTCATGTAATAGGTTCAGGGTGGTTCCTATGCCACCACATTTTCTTGGGATCAGTGGTTCCTCAGGGTGACTTCTTTTCATGGCAGGTAACTGACATGCGAGTGACCAGGTCCACGGGTACAAGCACATTTTATCCTCTGATCTCATTAAGCCTGGTCATATTCCATGGGGTAAAGCAAGTCCAGGATTCACAGGGAAGGGCTATTCCCGCTGGCCACTCGGTGAGGTCACAGCGTGAAGGAGAGTGTGACAAACTAGGAATGAGAATGTGAATTCTGAGGTGCAGAATGACAACAAGGGATGAAATTCCCAACATACACCACAGGGCAGAGGGCATGGAAGGCCCGCCTCCACCCTGCTGTTACCTACCCACTGTATGTACTCAAGGACACAAACACACACTCACAAGGCTAGCGGGACAAAGCTGTTAGCTTCTGGGGATGTGCCAAACCTCACAGCCAGACTTCCAAATCCTCCTGAAACCTCATCGCTAGGACACAGCAAGTGAGATAAAGATACCACAGCCAAATGACAAAACACTTCTTGAGAAGAGCTCAGTTACTGGCATCCCTTGGGAGGCAGGACGCTGCACTGCACACCATTCTTTTGAAGCACAAAGAGGGAGGAGGTGCCAGCTCTCACCCTCCGCCCTTGAGCCCAAGCACAAAGGGTTCAGCCAAGTTCCTGGGGCTACAGGCCAGGTTCAGAGCATCCAATGCCAGCATTCAGGGTGATATTTATACAAAAAGAGTATCTGTTATGGCTTGGATCGAAACTGTTCAAGGGACCTTGAAGTCTCATGTGCTTAGAGGTGTGGCTCTGGAAAGATGATTCAATCATCAGGTTCTACACTTATCAGCAGATCAAGCCCAGCAACCATGCAGTCAGGAAGTGGGGCCGGAGGGCACAGGAACATGATGGGAAAGGGAGTGCTCTTGTCTTCAGCTTCTCCCTTCTCTCCCTGCTTCCCGGCTGCCAGCAGCTGAGGACCGTTCTTTCACCAGGCTCTTCCACCATTCTCTCTTTGCCTAGGAGTCAGCTGACCAGGAACGGAACCCTCTGAAATCATGAGTCAAGTAAAAACTTTCCCCCTTCAAATGCAGCATGTTAGTACATTGTCTTGGAGACAAGAAAGTGACTAACAGCACACAGCCGTACATCAGATGACTCCCTGCTGGCCTCCATGAGAGAGGACAGGGGGCCAGCAAGACAGTAATGGAGGTGGAAGAGCGTGAGTCTATGCCTTATGGTCAGTGGGACGCCAGGTGGTTGTGGAAGGCACAAAGCTGTGATTCTAAGGAAGTCCGCTCCATCTTACATGTCTGTTGCGCTCCACATGCATGTGTCCAGCTTTTTCTACGAGCTTCATATTTAGGTAGTGGTATAAGAAGAAAGAAGCAGAATTTTGGAACATGAACTCCAACCAGCTTATAGAGCAACTATTCTGAAGAGCAAGCAATGAGCTACCAACAAAGCTCTGAAATAATAGGCTCAGAAGAGGGCATCGCCCAAGCCATCAGGTGTGAGATTTGCCAGCCCTTTCATTAAATATCTCTGGGTACCTGAAGATACCATAATGAACAACGTAAGTGACCATAACACACATTGACAGGTCAACACACAGACAGGTCAGGATCTTTGTAAGAGGTAATATTTATATAAAAGTGGCCTCAATCCCTCCTATCCATGTTAATATTTACCTGACCATGTGACTGTTGGTCCCCAGTTTGGTATCTATCTCTGGCTATACTTCGGCATATGTTTCAGTTTGTGAAAATCTGAGTCTGTGTAATGGCTTGCAATACCCAGAAGTTGAGAAATTCCTGGGCAAGTGGCAAGATTAAAAGGCTCTTGAGGTCAATGTGGCTCTCAGACCTCAGTGCGTAGCAGAATCCCCAGGTGTTCATTAAATAAAACATAGATGCTTGGGCCCAGCCTTGGGGCTGACCCAGTGGGTCTGACCTGGGCCCTGAGCAGTTGTATTTCCAAAGACTTCTCCAGTATTGCTGCACTTGCTGGGTGAAGATCACACAGTGAGAACCACTGGTGGAGACAAGATCCAGGAAGGGCACTGTCGAGCAAGGACAGTCTGAGACTTGGATGCTGCCAAGGCTCACCTCCCTTAGCTGCCTGCTATGTGAATTCAGGCAAAGTCTGTACCCATACATCACCACCATCATCAATCATCATCGTCACTGTCATCATTTCCTCCTCCTCCTCCTCCTCCTTCCTCCTCTTCTTCTTCCTTCCTCCCTCATCCTCCTCCCTCTTTTTTTTAAATGTAGTTAGGACAGGGTCTACAGGGTCTCACTATGTAGATCAGATCTGCAGTGATTCTCCCCTTTTCAGCCTCCGCAGTGCTGGGATTACAGGTGCACACCACCATGCCCACTCTCAATCACTGTCTCAGCATGCCCCAGAGGCGGGGCCAGCATAGCACGCCAGGGAGCAAACCTCAGCTGCTACGCTCTGCCAAAGCAGATGCTTTAATCTGGCTGGCCCAATGCTGCCTTTTCTATAGTCCTCCAGCGCATAGATAAGCATCGATCCTGACACTTCACCACTGCCTGTAGGCCCAATTGTTGGTTCATTCTTTTCTTTTATTGTACTGGCAATGGAACCCAGTGTCTTCACACTGCACAACATCCCATTCCTTGAGACATGGTCTTGCTAAGTCACTCTGGGTTTACGCGTATAATACCCCTGCCTCGGTATTTGAGAATGCTGGGATTACAGATGTGCACCTCCATGTCTGGTGCTTTCATTCACTTTTTGTGTATGTGTGGCTAGCTCCACCCATCCTGAGGGTGGGGCTGGCGCAGTATGTAGTGCTGGGGATTGACCTGTGGTCCCTGAGTGCTTGCCTAAGCAGGCACCTTAGACTGCTGAGCTATCTCGCCAGCTCTCATTCACTTTTGCTTTTTTTTTTTTTTTTTTTTGGTGGGACCAGGGTTCGAACTCACGACCTTGCACTTGCCCAGCAGGCACTTGTGCCTCGGAGCTATCTCCCCAGCCCCACTTTTGCTTTTTTTGTTTGTTTGTTTGTTTCTTTTTTTTAGTGGGACTGGGGATTGAACTCAGGACCTTGTACTTGCCCGGCAAGCACTTATTCTACTGATCTACCTCCCCAACCCTCCTCATTCACTTTTAATAGCACAATAAACACCAAGCAGAACAGAAGTCAGGACCTTGAAAATAACCTATACTTACCTTCACTGGACTTATCCCAAGCATCTTGCTTCCCGACATATAGGTAACCAGTTAAGCATTGTTTTCTGTTTGCCTGTTTATAGCTTTACCAAATGTATAAACCAAGGCATGGTCACAGAGCAGAGTACTGAGTAATACTCAAAACAAATGACTAACAAGCAAAAACATTGCTGAGTCACAGCCATATACAATTATTATGGGATAGAAGCACAAATTACATACCTATAATACCAGTTTATAACACTAAAAATACACCCTCTTTAGGATGTCTTAAAAGAGGCACACATTTGAAAACTTTTGTACTTATTCCTGATCTTTGAAGAAATGCACGTTTACTGCACAAGAATAGCAGGCAAAGAGAAGTACTGGGTCAGACTTCCTGGGGATGACTCTGGCCCACGTGTCCCCCCTGGGCTCCCTAAGAAAGCTCATCCTTCTGTCCCCCGGTTCCCATGAAGTAGGGCTAAGATCAAGAGCTTGAGAGGTGCAGGCAATCCACACAAGAAGACACAAGGCAGGAAACAAACCTAAGGGGGAGGAAACGTGGACTCTGCTCACAACCAGAGAAACACAGATCACTCCTGACCAGTAAGTTGGCAAAAACGAAAGAAAAAGCAAACAGAGTGGCACTGAGCATGGCAAAAATGACAGGGACAGAAGACGCCAGCAGAAAGGCAGATGTAAAAGTAATTCTGTCTTCAAACAGCTGTCTGGTGAAATGCAGCCAGGACCAGAGCAGGCACTTTCGCTGCAGAATTTATCCCAAAGAAGTAATTTAATATAAAGAAGAGACTTGGATGGCCCCCAACACTATATTGTCTTAGAAAACCACCGGGGAGCAACAGGACAGACAGTATAAGACACAGCTGGGGCCTGCTGCAATTCTGAAAAGGAAACAGTCATGTGACATTTAATATATGAAGAATACCAAAGACACAATATGCTTAAGACCATGCAACAAGGGCCGCGAGGTCCAACGCGGGAAGTGCACAGCTGTTGTGCTTCGCAGAGGGCGAGGGTGTTTTCTCCAATCCCTGTGTGCCCTGGTGGGTTGCAAGTACATTTTAGGGCTTGCTCCTACCTTGAGAACTCTCGCAGCCCTCCTCATCACTGTTGTCCTGGCAGTTATTTTGCCCATCGCAGAGGAAGCTCTTATCGATGCACAGGCCGTTCCTGCAGTGGTAGCGGGCGGTGGAGCAGAGCAGGGGGTTTGCAGCTGTAAAGGGGAAACAGAGCAGGTCACCAGAGGGCCTGAGCACCCCCAGCTGGGGCGCAGAGCCTCTCCCAGCATGACTGTGTCCTGCTTGGGAAGCATCATCTCATCCTCTGAGATGCTCTCTGAGCCCAACCTGGGATGTGAGTCAGCCAGTGGCCAAGACTGGACAGGGCTGACTCGCCTCTGTGCAGGGCATCTTCTCCCAGATGCCATGCCGGTGCTTGTAATCCCATCAGCATGGCCGGTGAAGACCTGCTTCCACACAATCACTCCTTGGGTGGGTCTGCAGCCTCCAGTGAGTCTGGGGCAGAATCCGAATCTTAAGGCCTCTTGCTGGAGAGCACAGGAGACACACACAGACACAGAGCAACACCTGAAGTAGATGCATAGCAGAGCGCAAGCCTCTGCTGCCCAGGAAGGGATCTGACAGTCAAGCCTGAGAGCTATGCAGGATCCTTCAGTCTCTCTCCCTATAGACCAGCTTGCTATTTCAATTATTCTGTTTAAAAAGTTTCTGCTTGCAGTACTAAAGATGGTACCCAGAGCTTTGTACACATTAGGCGGGCGGTGGAGCAGAGGTAGAGGGTGGC
Source organism: Myocastor coypus (assembly GCA_004027025.1). NCBI lineage: Eukaryota > Metazoa > Chordata > Mammalia > Rodentia > Myocastoridae > Myocastor > Myocastor coypus. Next base: position 37,014 of record PVJA010008197.1, read on the forward strand.
AGGTGAACCTCTGGCCCTTTTTATTTTTTGAGATAGGATCATGCTAAATGGCTAAGTTGCCTAGGCTGGCCTTGAACTTGTGAACCTCCTGCCTTAGGCTCCCAAATAGCTAGAATTACAGACATGTGCAATTCTTCTTTATGACTTCACTGATGGAAACTGAGTGGTCTCAATTCCTTCTCTACTACCAAAAAATCCCAGGAACCCAGCGCTCGCCAATCACTTATTGAGCACTTCCTCCCGGAGGCTCCACGGAACTCCTCCCGCTTTGGTCTTTCGGGGACTTTAAAAGAAATAACAGATCTAGGTCTGCGCTTAAACACAAGGGTGGCAGCTGGCCAGCGTGAGGTCAACACAAAACTACTTTAGCACACAGGCAAATCTACAGACAAATAGCATCTCCACAGCACAGTTTACCTCCCTTCCTTGTTCCTTGAAGTACGAGTCAGACAAGGCTCATTCCAGGCCTCTGTTTTCAATCAATGAAGCGGCCAAGTCGAACTTACTCTAATCTCTGCTCTGCTATTTATTCACTGTGCCATCTTGGTCAAATGATTTCACCTCTCTGAGCCTTGATTATTTTAACTGCGGGCAGGACCAGCTCCCTCATTTGTGTGATACAGGGACAGACTGAAAATGCGAGGTCTGCTGCTCGAAGTTAGGAAGAGCAGGAAGAGGACAGAGGCAGGCTATCAAGCCAGCCATGGCACCCGCTAGGCCCTGCCGGTAGCAAGCCTAGACACAGATCCTGCTCCTTGTGACATTTATTTCAGCTCAAAACGAGGTATGCGCGGTGCCGTGAGACTGCAAGGGCAGAGACACCGAAACTTCCCCCAGGATTGGGAGGCAGATTCATTTGTGTCAACCGCACTGACTGGGATCATTCCCCAAATGTCAGGCCCTGTCTCTGGTGGCCTAGGGCTGACTTTGGACAAACAAGCAGGAAGTACAGAGGCAGGTTGGCTTGCCAACTGGGGTTTGGTTCTTACAAAGTGCACACAGTGACCGGCTGGTGGTTTTGTTTGTTTTCCATCTGTTTTGAGACAGGGTCTCACTATGCAGTTCAGGCTGACCTTGAGCTCACTTTTTGTAGTCCAGGCTATGACTAGCTGTTTCTAAGAAACAAAAGCAGCAGGAACTGTAACCAGAACTGTTACGTACTAACAAAGTACAGTACACTGGCTAGGAGGTGGGGCATGTTCCTTCACAAGACCAGCACAGAGCGCATGTCAGGCCCAGCTCTGAGGGAAACTATGGAGTCGGTGGCAGGGCCAGGGCAGCTTCCGCATCACTGAGTGATGGTCACGGTAAGGTGGCAGCTGTAATCTGCCTACTTTCTAGGCTTCACTGAGCCGCTGCTGAGATACTCAGAGACCCTACTCTAAGGACCTGGTAAACCTCATGTGCCCAAAATAGCAATGTCACTAAAAATATAGTTAATGATTAAATGTTTAAAAATATATCAGAGTAAAAGACACATTGCTATTAGTCCTTCTCAAAATGCTCCCCTTCCTCTGAATGCACAGGTTCCATTGTTCTTGCCACCCTCTGAAGCAGCTCTGGAGTGCTCTTTCATGAGTGTCTTTACTTGCACCACTGCAGCTGCCTTCAGTTCCTAAATTGACTTGAAACATTTGCCATTCATGGTCTCTGTGGCTTGAGGAAGAGCTAGAGGTTGCACAGTGCCAGATTTGGTGAATACAATGGATGAAGAATAAGCTTTTGTTTCGCTTTGTTATTTGTACTGGAAATCAAACTTAGGACCTTGCACTTGCCAGGCAGGCATTTATGCTGAGCTATCTCCCCAGCCCTACAAAAAGCTTTTGCATAAGCTTGGTTTTCCACTGAATAGTCCTGGGCAGCAGCCAGTAGGCATAAGGTGTAATTCTGATCACACTTTGTACTACCTGAGACACAAGAAGATTTTTAGAACTGCTTCAGGAAGTGGCAAAAATGATGGGATAATTTTATTTGAAGCAGGATAGAGTGTTTGAGAGGGATTAATTTTATTGTAATACATCTTTTCATTAAGGCACACACCATTCTCACTGTACTTTTTGATCTTCCCTTGTGTGTACTTGGTACAGAGAGGCTAGCAGTATTGGTGACTAGGGGAGGAATAAGATTAGAGGCTGAGAGAGAAGGAATTCCTCTTTAAGAGAATGACTACAGAATTTTTAAAACAAACGATCCAACCTAGAAAGTTTGATGTGACCAGTCAGAGACCATAGAGGATGAAGGGAGCCAGGCCTCTGTTTAGAGGATAGTGGAGCAGAGTAAAGTCAAACAATAGTAGTCAGTGCTGAAAATGGAAGATTGCATTTCTGAAATCACTGTGGGCCACAGAATGGCTCCACTGGATCAAGCTGAAACCAAAGTCTGACTTTAGCCAAAACCAAAGGGGGAAACCCAAAACCACACGTCACGTTTGGTTTGTGTCCAAGGCAGCCCTGCAAACCCATCTGCCCATTAGCATCTCGCAGCAGTGGCCTTCAGCTTCCCTGGGACCCTGTGGGTCATATCTACAGAGCCTGAGACTCAGTTACAATCAGCTCACTCAGAAGGACAGCAGCACTGCAAAGACACTCGGACTGCTCCGCTGCAAGATGGGCGGTGGGAAGCTTATGTAGACTCACTGGTGGGAAGTGGTGCTCAATTACCTGCCGACTTCCTTTAGCCTGAGGCCCTTCAAACTCAGAGCTGCTCAAGGGGAAAAAAAAAAAAAAAAAACCCACCTCATTTGCATGGACATTTACATATGTGTCCGTACATCCTACATATGTCTATGTTTTCATATGTATATTTCAAACCCAAGCCATGGACTTGTTTCAATGCCTGTAACTGAAAGGTCTCATAGCCGGTACACACAAAGAACTTTTATACCTGCAAAGCAAAAAGACAATTCAACAGAAAAATGGGTAAAGGATGAAATCAGGCAGTTCACATGAGGACAAGGGCAAACGAGCAATGAAAACATGAAGGAGGATGTGTGCCATTGCTGGCGAGGATGGGCACCTTCCATGCACCAGTCTGCCCACATCTAAGGTCTCCGATAAAGGCTGCTGGTAAGGGCGTGCAGGTAGGAGTCACGGACTCGGAGCAGGACTGCAAACTGCTAGGGCCACCGTGGAGACCAACCAAGTCCTACCTAGTAAGGTTTGAAGGGCACATGACCTATAGCCCCGTAACTTCACTTCCAGCTATTATAGACACTAGAGAGACCCATGAATAAACAAAAATGTTTACAGAAGCCATTACTTATAAAACAGAGAAACTACAAGTGTTCACCATGACAGAACAGATACAATGTGTTATGTCATTATACTGGAATACACTAGTAGGCTCCTACCCATGGCCCTCAGGCACAGGGATACCTGGCTTGCGAGCCAGGGGGCACCAAGGAAACTGTCATGGGCTGCACATAAAATGCAAGGCAGAAGGATCCCAAGTTCGAGCCTACCCCAGCTAACGCTCTTCTTTCCTCAGGGTCTACAAGCTTTGTGTCCTGCTTCCCAAGGGTAAAGCAAGCTAGAAGGGACAAGGGAGGCCGCTTACCAACCCACAAAGCAGCAGCAAGAAGTAAAAGCTGGCAACTATGGGAGGGAACAGAGGAGCTAAAAAAAAAAGCAGTTGTAAGAATTCCAGAAGCCTCAGATAGTTGCAAAAGAGTCCTCGAAATTCTAAAAAAGGAGACAAAGACAACCCTGTATCACAGCTAGATCTGAAAAATTAATGTTCCTGAAAAACAACCTTGAAGTGCTAACAAAAAGGACAATGCCGATAAAGCCAAGAGGCACAGAGACGCTGGTCCCAGGTGGCTCTCGAAGGTGTCCCTGTTCAGGTTCTGAGAGGATTTTCCCAAGACCCCAGGCAGCCTAAGCTCCCTTTCGCACCTCCCAGGGCCTGCACAGTCTGACTATAGAGCTGGTGGATCCAGGTCCTCCGAGGCCCAGTGCTGGGACTTCGGGCAGGTAGGGCTCAGGCTTAGGGACTTCTGGGGCCCACAGGGACTGGCCCAGTGCTTACAAATGGCAGCTCCTCCCCAAATAGCTCACAGACTGGGCAGGGCACACTGCATTGTTAGGATGCTATGTTTGGGACCTTATTGCAACATTTAGTGTGCCTCAAATGTTTACGTTTTCTTTGTCCTTGCAAGTGCTTATGAATCCCTAGAAAATGTGTCCTTTTACTCAGTTAACTACAGAGAGGAACACTGAATCTTGCAGTATTTGTTTCACTGGAGGTGGAGAAAATTGTGGAGTTGACTTTATAAACTCAGTTGTAGGCTCTAAAGCTCCTTGGGTATTATTACATAAGGAACACAGAGCTCTAATGGTCTATTCCCACAACCCACTGTGCAGGAGACAGAACAGTCTCTCCCTGCAGGGGAGGGAGGCAGGAGCGGAGGAAACCGCTCAGTGGTTACCCTGGCGGCGTCTACTCCAACCACATCTAACAGAGTGGACCAAGAGACTACTGTGGTCACCCAAAAGCAACCGAGCGGCTCCAAGACAGGAAATGAGACAATCTGCCTTTAGAAAGAAGAGGGAAAAGTGCTCTTTTATACACTGCGAGTCAGTGAAATTGGTCCTTCTCTGATCTCAAAGGCTTCCTGGCAGACCGCCAGCCGCCATCGTCACCTGCTCCTTCTGTGTGGCGGCCACCGCTCCATCCCTGACTCATGGCCTGCTGGGGATTTTGTTTCTCTGGACCAAATTTCCCTGAAAACTATGCAACCGGGGTGTGTGTTTGTATAGGGTGCAGCAAGACCCCATTTTCCAGATGGACGCTACTACCCCCAGCCCCAAGAAACCAGAGACCTGGCAGGCATGGTGGCATGTGCCTGTAGCCCAAGCATTCATGGTGGGTGAGGCAGGGTGAGGATGAACTTGAGCCCAGCCCGACTCAAACTGTCAATCAGGCATACCAAATCTCAAAGGAAGATGTTTAAGAAAGTGTTGGACTTCCAGCTCGGGGCAAAGGCCCTGAGTTCAATCCGCAGCATCCAAGGGGGAGGTAGGAGAAAAAAGCAAAACAAGGAGAAAAAACAAACAAAAAAGAAAGAGACCCAGGGCCTCTGAGCACGCTCTCCCTGCTAGCGGCCCATCGGCCGCAGGCACTGCTTCCTCTGCCACTGCAAGCAGGATTAACACTCCCTTCCCAGTCAGCCCTCAGGTCCCTCAGCGGCCCTCGCCCCATACAGGACAGGCCATGGCCTGAGTGCAGCTGGGTCTGTGGAAGGTACAAGGGCCACCACTCTGGGTACGCAGGCCAGAGGCACAGGCTGCTACATCCTGCCTATGTTTTCCCGATCTCTAAGGACACATGGTTTTAATTCACAGTACTACTCCAGAGTCCCCCAGGCCCACTGGCAGAACCCAGCCCTCTCAGCTATGACCTTCTGCTTCCTCACGCTTCGTCCATTTCCTCAGCACTGCTGTCTGCTACAGACCCAACCTGCCTTCTCCGGGACCCAAGTCCACTCCACTGCTCCAACTGCTGCCTCTGGGGTGGCTCCCCTGCTCCCCAGCAGACAGTAGATACCTCTGCCCAGCCCTCACGAACCCTTGGCCTGGGCCTGCTCGCCTCACCCTCTGCATATCTGATGCCCACGGCCTACCCTCCACACGCCCTCTCTCTCCTTCTGCAGTCTCACTTCCACCGAAGGTGCCGCCACGTCCCAACTCCCCATGCGCCACCCCACCTGACCTTCTCACTGTCCTCACCCTGCCCTTTCTCGGGGCCAGCTCCCCCTGGTGGGTGCAAAACAGAACCTGGAGGTCGTGACTTCTCATCACACGTCCTACTGACAGTTCCCAAGGCACCCTGCAGTCCCAATCAGAGCGAGGCCATGAGTCCACCTGTCCTCAGCTTTCAGCTCTACCATTGTGGGTCCTGACACTGAGGAAATTATTTAATTTCTACAAGCCCCAATTTCCTCATCAGTAAAGGTGTGTGTGTGTGTGTGTGTGTGTGTGTGTGTCTATGTCAAAAGGTTTTGCAAAAATTAAATAAAATGATACATGTACAATAAAGGAAATAGCGTATAGCTCACAGTAGGTGTTCAGTTACTGCTTTCAATAATACTCCTTGTTATATTAGTATAGTGGTTAGAAATCTGGGCTTTGAGTTTACACTGCCTGTTTAATATTGCAACTTTGCCACTTACCCATTAGGTGTGACGTGTTACTTAACTGTCCCCAATCTGTTTCCTGGTGTAATGTCTCAGTCACTTTCTGCATCACTGGACACAACACCCAACACCAACAATTTCAAGGAGGGAGCTTTATTGTGTCTCAGGGGTTAGTCCACAGTTCGCTGGGTCCAAGGCAGGATGGCATGGTGGAAAGGCCTGTGCAGAGGACAGCTGTCACAGGAGGGGGACCAGGAAATAGTGAAGGATTAGCTGTTCTTCTCACGGTAGACAGAAAGCAGACAGGAGGGAAGGAGGGAGCCAGAGAAGGTGGCAAACCCTGGCCGCTCACACCCCCAGCGATCCACTTTTCCTACCTGTGAGCCCCTGAAGAGGCTTTGTGGGAGCATCCAGGTGTAAATGACACCATGTATAATGCAGGGCTATGGTTCTATCTGCAATGAGGCCCCTAGACAAAGCACACAGTAAGCGCTCACTGTCAGCCAAGGGGATCGTGTGCCCCGGGCAGTGTGCACACCCCACCCCGCCTGGCCTGGACCTTCGCAGTCTGCAGTGCCCCACAGGACTTCCCATCCTCCTAAGCTGATTTATCCCAACAGCCCTGACCGATGAGCCTGGTGGGAAATCATCTCTTGCACAGACACGGGCCCCGCAGCATCCCGAAACTGTGAACTGCACACTGCAATTACTGCTGACACAAGTATTTTTGTCTCTCCTACTTGAGGATGAGCTCAGGAGGCCAGAGTCCACAGCTGACCCAGCCTGCCTCCCCAGAGTAACTGGAGAGGTAGGGGAGTGGGTGGCAGCGGGGCTTAAGGAACACCAAGAAGCCCAAATGCATGCCACAGGTACAGCCTACGAAGGAGAGGACCAAGACGTCTGTATATCAAGGACACGTCTTGCCTGGTATGGGAGTGGAGGACGGCTCCCCAAGTCTGCCCAACTTTCTCAACTCCCGCTTTGCTGGATGGGTTCCTGGATCTGCCCGCTCAACAGCCATTCCTTGGCTGTGTCCTGTAAGTAAAATGCTCTCTAAGCGCTGAGGATGAAGCTGCCCTGCCCCTGTTAATCCACCACCAAGCAGAGCACCCTGAGATCCAGTCACCCTCCAAGAGCTCCACCTCTGAACACGTGTCATTGAGATGCAAACCGTAACACCCTGAGAGCTAGATGAACAGAAAAAAATGGAAAATACAGGGACACAGGCCAAGGCTTCAAAACTATGAGCTCTTATTGCTTAAGGTGATTAAATTGCCCAGTAAGACAACCTTCATTCTTGTATTTATTTCTTGTTGCCACTTTATTGTGGTATATTTCAAACATATATAAAAATGTTTGATTTATATAGATCACCTGGCTATAATAATGACCAACTCACTGATAATCTTATGTCTAATAATTTCAGTCTAGTCCCTGCTGGCACTGGACTGAAGCACATCCCAGGTATCATTTAATCTAATCCCTACATCCATCAATACATATTCCGACAAGATGTGGGCTTTAAAAAAAAAACACAATATCATTCTCAAACTTTAAAAAATTAATAGCAGTGTCTTAAATTTATTGTAAAGGAATTAAAAATAATTTTGAAAACTGGAAAGCATAAAGAATTTAAAAAAACAAGATGACAGGAATTCACCAAAGACTGCTATACTGTGTAGTGTTGCCTTCAAAGCAGTTGCTCAGATTACCGGGTACAAGTATTCAAAATTGCTTCAAATTTAGCATTTACCGTTCCTCTCAGTAAACCAACAGAAATCAGCGGTACAAATACCCTAGCTATCTTCTGTGTGTATATGTGTATATATATGCCTTCCTTCTTTCTTTTCTCTTTTCCCTCATACTGCTTGCTCTTTCCTTTTCAGCAGTTTTTTTCACTTTCAAATCTCTACTGCACCTAACAGTAATATGTTAATAATAAATATCCAACCACAATTCTCCATTTACCACTATCTCAATTTTTAAGCTGTTGGTTTATTTAGAGGTCAGGAGTCAAACAAGGTCTCTAACATAATACAGCTGGTTCACGAACTCTTCGTCCCTTCCAACCTACAGGTCCCCCCCCCCGCCTGGTCCTCTCGGTTTTCCCTTGGACTGCACTGATGGATGAAACTGGGCCAAAAGAATCTCCTGCCTTCTGGATCTGACAGTCTGCCTCCCTGGGGGGTCATTGACACACTCCTCTACTGCAGAATTTCTTGTAAACTAATGTCAGATTCAGAGGCTCAGTCAGATTCATTTGGGATATTCTGGGCAGAACTACTTCACAGTGGTGATACATGTTTCATACCGGAAGACAATGTCTTGTGCACTAAAAGTGGCTTATGGGAGGTTTCTATTGCAGGTCAGCGGCAGGTCTATGCCTCAGTCTGGCTCTCCTGCTGCACACTGCCTTGCACACTTGAGTGTGATACATACAGAAGCTATGTTTAGATTCTGAGAAGTAACAGGATCAGCCCAATTAGAGAAGACTGAGATTCAAACTGCAACCAAAACGCTGGTGGTTACCAAATATTTTCCCTCTCAGAGCCCCAGAAATTGGATGAACTAGACTGATGGAGGAGAGACAGGAGCTCTGCAGGCTACTCCATAAAGCCTTTGAACTCCCACACCAATGGCCAAGGTGGACTTGGTTCTAAATGCACTAGGGGTGTGCAGAAGGAACTCCAGAAGGGACCACTAGAGGGCACACATGCAGGAACAGCCACACTGCACCCCAAAATGGCTTGAAAGCTGTCACAGCCATAGGCTATCGAGGGTGGGTAGAAATGTGTGGTCCATCCAACTGGGCTACTTGCCTGCTCAAACAAAAATATAACCATTCTCCACAGGAGTTAACAACCATAAAGGTCACACATAATAATTAAATTGCCCAGAGTAGAATCTAAAATTACTGATCATATAAGCAATCAGAAAAATTGAAACTCACACAAGGAACAACCCACAGACACTTAACACTGAGATTACACAGACAATACAAGTACAGGACAAACGAATTAGCATCATTCACAGACAACATGAGCCCCAATGTAAAAGATTCTAAAAATTTCTCCCAAATACACACAAAATTTAAGAAGAATTAAAATTTGTTACATAGATTACTAACTCTCTATGAAGGATATAATAATTATGCACTGCCAACTTGTATTAATGAAAGTAAAAATTAAAAAAGAATTACACAACCAAGATTTTAAAGCAGCTATTATGCAAACACTCTAACGAGCAGTCACAAACACTGGGGAAGCAAGAGGAAACAAGCATCATCTTGGCAAAGAAACGGAAAAGCCCAAAGAAAATTACAGAATAGAAAAATACAGTAGCTGCAACTAAAACGAAGCAAAACACATTTAGATAAGCACCAAAGCCAGCTGGGGATGACAAAGGAAAGAATTAGGAAATCTGATGATAGATTAATAAAAACATACAATCTGGACAATCAGAAGCAAAATCACTGATAAAAACCAAACACAGCCTCAGGGATGGGTAGTACAATAACAAGCTCTGATACTGCCATCATTAGAATTCCATAAAGAAAAAAAAAAGCTATTTAAGGAAACATGTATAAGTAGGGCAGAATACAAAGCCTATACATTCAACTAGTTCAGGGAATCCTAACTGGGATGAATTCAAAGAAATCCACACCCAAATGCCCAATACAATGATCTAAAATTTTGCTAAAAATGAAACACAACAAACAATAAGCTTCAAAGCAGCTAGAGAAAAATGATGCATCCTCTGTGGGGAAATATCCAAATGATGGCAGGTTTCTCTCTGGGAACCAGAGAAGCCAGATGGAAGTAGCCCAGTTAAAGTTCTTAGAGAAAGGAATTGTCAACCCAGAACTCTACCCACCATAAAAACCCTCCAGGAATGAAGGTGAAATAAAGACATTCTCAGATGACTGAAAACGGAATCTGTTGCCAGTAGACCTGCTTTTTTAAAAAAGAAAAAAAATGGCTGAGGGAAATTCTTCATTGAGAAGGAGATGACACCAAAAGGAGTCTTGGGATACATGGGAAGACTAAACTTACACGGTAACTGTGGGATGAACAGGGCATTCTCCTCAGGGGTTCTTTAAAACATATGGCAAATTAAAGCAAAAATCAAAGCACCATTGTGGGAACTGTAACAGACGTAGATTGACTACATTACATGAAGAGATCCACAGAGTAAGGCTGCTGCTGCGTTTCCCCTTGAAGTGGCGCCATATTGATTCCAAGCTGTCTGTGGGAAGAACAAGTGGTGGCTCCAGGACTCTCACCTGCTCCGTCAGTAGAAGGCTCCTCATTAATTTTTCACTTGTGGGTTTCAGCAACCATCGACGATCGTTACCTAGATCCATTCCCCATTAAGAGTAATGAAATGGAGACCTGTGCTCTAATTTTCTCACTGCTTTTGGCTGTTTATTTTCTTAAACCAGCTATCTGATTGCTCTGAAGTAGAAGGCATAGGAGAAGGCGGGCTAAGTGCTTGATTCTTTCCTTCTACTCCCCTGTTCTCACAATAGTGAGTGAGAGCCACCAGGTGTACACAGTAGAGGAGAGAACAAGGCTGGCTTACCCTCCAGTGACATATTCTAGGCTAGGCGAAACTTACTCATTTACACAAATTAAAGACCAATCTCCAAACATGTAAATTGTGCAGGGTGCTTAGCTGTGGTAGGGAGTATGAAGGATGGCACAATCCTTGAGTGTGCACAATAATGTGTCACTGCTTTTTACTGCCATTGGATTACTCTCTTGCTGTGTGTGTGTGTGTGTGTGTGTGTGTGTGTGTGTGTGTGTAAATAAGATTATAAGATCTCATGGCAACAAGAAGCTGAGATCAAGCTGGTACACACTTGCTACAGGACTAAATGAGCTCCTAAAGAAGTATTCTTTGGAGAATTGAAGCCAAAGGCAAAATTCTAATAAATACAATTTTTACTTCTATCACTTATGTTTTTAAAAACCACTACATAATATATATATCTATATATAAATTTATAGGTATATATAGATATATATGTTGTGGTGTGTATATAGTTGTCCCTTTAAAGCCTCATGTAAATCATGGGGCTGTCAAGCGCATGGCTTGAGGGGCGGGGCTTGAGGGGGTGTGGCCAAGAGAGGCGCTAACCATTACACTGACAGCCCCCGCTGTCAGTGCCCCCTCACCAGGTGGTGGCTTCGGCGCAGAGGCATGGAGCAGATCATCCTGGACATAGCAGTACCACAACCCCTCCTCCAGTCCCTATAAAGCAGAGGCAGCATCTTGAAACCTCCAGGAACTGTGAGCTAAATAAACCTTTCCTCCCCTAAGCTTGCGTGTCCGGTATCTGTCCCAGCAACAACAGAATAGTAACTAGAACAACATATGTAAACCTATCACTGCATGCCAGCCACAAGACTTCTGTACATGCGCTGCCACAGCAAGCACAAGCCCACGCCTTCGCTACTGTTCCACCTGACTCTCTGGAGCACCCTGGCCCTCAGCTGGCCCTGTGTAGACACAAAGAAGACAGTGTGCAGGGAGATGAGGCAGATGCCCACCCTAGCTTCTCAGAGGAAACACAAATGCAGGCCCAGGTCTGGGTCCAGTCACCACCCTCAGCCAGGCCACTATCCTGCAGGTCACGTGTGTCTTTCCGGCCAAGGTAGGCTTCAGTCTTTCTGCTAAACACAAGCAGGCTTCATGGGTCTGCCAGGTTTCTGTCACCTGAGATCCAGAAGATGAAAGGAGGCGACAGGAGACACGTGGGAGAGTGTGTTCCCACAGTATCACATATGCCAGCGATGGCTTCTGGGGACAGCAGGGGACCATGGGAGGAAGCTGCCCACCTCTGCAAGGACGGAAGAGTCAAGCTATTAAAACAGTAGGTCACCAAGGCCTATACTCTGGAAATAGATTATTAAAAAAAAAAAAATGGCCACAGTAAGAATGGTACCACGATTAAGCACATTAAAGAAGAGAGAACAGACCAGACAGACAGACAGACACACTGACACCAAACTGCTTAAGTATTAGCAATGAATTCTAATGTATGGGACTACGGGCTGCTTTATTCTCTTCTTTATTCATTTTTGCATATTGCAAGGTCTTCTGTTTGTTTTTACAATAATCTTAAGCAGAAGAGGCTGCGGAACTAGCGGAGGGCTGAGTGAGCAGAGCACAGGGCTTCCCGGACAGTGAGGCTGTTACCCGGCAGTGGGTTGCGGCACTACACAGCTGCTCGGCCCGCACCAAGCGCGAATCTCAACAGCTGCTGTGAGACCACGAGGGGTCAGGGAATGTGTGCCACGGGCCCGAAGTCTGCTCTGGTGCTGCGGTATGCCAGGGGTCAGCAAGGCTGTTCATGTGCCAGGAAGGGGCCCAGGGGAGACGTCAAACTCCTTGAGTGAGCTATAAACCTAAGACTGCTCAAGACATGGAAATAAGAGGCCAAGAGATGAAGGCAGGGCAGATGGAAGGAAGAGGCAGGGAAAACAAGAAGCAGGAAGAGGTGTCACGCACGGCACCAAGTCCCCACGATGGACGGGATCGGCACGCACTGCAAATGTGTGCTAAGGAAAATGTAAAAAGCTGAAGTAAGAAACCTACATATATGTGAAAATAGCTGTGTATATATTCACCCAGAGCCAGTAGTGGTTACCAAGGCTCAAGCTGGGTCTAGTATTCTCAGGGAAAGGAAAGAAGAAACTGCGCAGAGGGGCCAGCAGCAGCACCAGATACAAGGCGACTCGTTGGAGAGCTTTGAATGGCGTGAGAGGTGGGAAGAGACACTAAAGGCCCCGAGGCCGTGGTGTGCGCAGTCACTGGACACAGGGACGGTGCGAGGTCAGGTGCCCAGGCCAGGGAGGAAGTGAGCCTAATAGCAGGACTGTCAAGAGGCAAGGAGGGCTGAACATGTGCGCGTGTGTGTGTGTACACTAATACCACAAAATATTATATAGTAGGTAAAACGAATTGGGTAGCAAAGTCAAGATATTTTATTTCTAACACTAGGAACTTCTCAAGAATATACTCTAACGATATGTACGTCACTAATAAATCAATAATCTGCAAGAGTTCAAAGTAAGAACATCAAGCCAACGCACAGATAAGTCAGCATCATTCTGACAAGAGTTTGAATGTACTCAGACTGGCTCTGCACTGCCAAGCTGTATGGCCCTGGACGAGTTCACCATGCACAGATACATATGCATACATGTATGCACATGAGTGCATGCACACACACACACACACACACACACATACACGGGCACATGTGTGCACACCCCACCCCCACCCCCAGGCCTCCCTGTCTGCTCCCTGAGCCTTTCTTGGACTGCAGCGCATTGCTAACGCAGAGCTAATGCTGAATCCAGTTAGGCCAAGGGACTTCTGAAGCCCCCGTACATGGCAGCCGAGCATTTCCACAACAGAGACATGTGTAGAATGGGCATGGGCAGGAACAGCGCACCCCAAGCATGAGAGACACAGCGAGGTGAGCACCCAGGACCGGCGACTCTGGCCTGTCCTCGAGGGCGTGGACGGGGGTGCTGGGCCCCAGGTACTTACTGCAGTTCTCCTCGTCACTGCCATCGGGACAGTCCTCAAACCCGTTACACCGGAAGCGGCCAATGATGCAGTGAATGCCGCTGGCACAGGGGAAGAACGTCGGGCCGCACTTCGACTTGGCTTTGGCTGCAGGGGGAACAAAAGGACAGACAGTGAGACATCAGGACAACACATCTTCAGATCACTGCTCGCTTGGTGTGCTTTCAGTGGGGTTTGTCCCAATGTCCTCAGAAGGACTCTTAGGACTCCATCCACCTCAAGCAACCAGCCAGGCTGGGCACAACACACACTGACCTCTGGGCAGGAACTGGCCAGTCCTGCGCGACACAGCCTTGCTGCCACGGTAGGCACTCAATCAAAGCATGGGGAAGAAGCAATGGATGCGCGAGTGAGAGAGCGGATGGACGACGGGACAGCTGCCTCTTAGGGTGCTCAAGAACCGATCAGGCTCCCTGGATGCCTCAGACAATGAGTATCTGTGGTGCTAGGCCGTGCACCAAGCGCTCTGCCTGGACTGTCGCACAGAATCCACCCTGCAACCTCCCAATGGAGAACATGCAGGGGAGTCAGTGCAACACCCCCAAACCTGCAAGCCTGACAAAGGCTGGCCTTTGAGGCTGGCTCCTGTACACCGTAACTGGGAATTTTGGATATGGGAGTGAGGATTCCCATCGCCCTGCCTGCCGGGACCAGTTGTCTGTGTCTAAATCATAAGGGCGTGCAGCACAGGTTATGCTGAGCACGCTTCCCGCTGGGAGGTTGGAGTCCTGGTAGACAGGGGACGCCAGCATGAGAGTCCCTGACCAGGACTCCAGCTAGCAAGGCCCTAATGAGTTCCCCCGCAGACAGCCTTTCCACACGGGTCCTCACTGTACCTGCTTCTAGGGGAGTTACGTGCACTTCATGGGCCACACCTGGGAGAAGATGCCGGGAAGCTGGGCTGGGTCTCCTTGGACCACAATGCATTCACGCAGGCATGCAGGCATTCATTCATTCATTTATTCATTCATTCATTTGCAGGACAAGGGATTGAACTCAGGCCCTTGCGCTTGCCAGGCAAGCACTTATTGCACCGAGCTATCTCCCCAGGCCCACACCCACACCTTTGTTGATGTCACACTGTGTCCTTTTGCTATGCTAAACCATGCCGTGATGTGACCGCATATGGATTGCTGTAAATCATCCCAGAAAACTGTTCCATCTGGGGAGGCACGGGAGACTCCAAACACAGGTGGGGATGCCTCCTCTCCCCATTTCACGGATGCACTTTGAGGATAAAGCAATGTGCTCATGGCCACACAGCTGGAGAACATGGAGCCGAGGTGAGGTCTGGGCACAGGCTCCAGAGACCAACAGTTCAACAAGCTCGGCACCGCCTGGGTGCCAAGGGCAGTCATTTTCTGCAATACAAGCCAGACTCCCGCGCTGAATAGGTTCCTCCTGCACTCCTGCTGTACAAAGAGCCTGAACACAGATGGTTGTAACTCAGGCTAGATTGAATGTCCTGCTAAGGCAAACAGCCTCGTGGGGTGGTGCACTTTCTGTTTAATAGCGCTCGCTGCCCTGGCTGGTGATTAGGAGGCATAAGATTGGATCTACGGCTGCATCTAGGTGGCAGCTCTACCGAACATCCCCAGTGTCTCCAAGCTGAGAAGCAGGACCCACGGTCCTCACAGAAGGAAGGGCTGTTTCTCTGGAACAAGCAGGCAGTGAATCACCGCTTCGTTCCTGATATTGGTAACACGTTAACCTTAGCAACTGCCAGTTCCCAATCCACAGAGTGTAAAGCTTGGATGGTATTCACACTCAGAAACCCCACAGGACTGTTTCAAGCTGGCCCTTCTGGAAAGATGTGGGAATACTCTCCTCAGAGCACAGTACATAGGAAGCCCGGATTTCAAACTCTAGCTCCATCCTGATGGCTTTGAGCAAGTTTCTAAATATTGCAGAGCCTCAGTATTTTCACCAGCAAAAAGGAAAAGAATGCTGCCTTCTCGGGCCTCTAGCAAGGACTCAGTGAGAATCTGCAAAAGGTGCCTAGTGCACAGCACAGCATACAGCAGGTGCTCCATAAACAGCATGCTCAATGCCATCTGGCATCATCGCTGTCACCCTCCTTAAGTTTGCAGGATTTTAAAACTGATCCGTAGGCTGCTGGAAATGATACCAGTTCAAAACACGCACAATGAAAAGTGCCCATGAATAAAACACAGTGATTTCTAAGATACACTGTTAAGCAACAGAAAACCAGGTACAAAGAAGTATGTACAGTACAGTTTCCTCTAGACAGAGAAAAGGGCAAAAGCAAATACGTGCATTGACATACTCATGAAAGAACTGCAGGAAAGATAAACAAGAACCGGGGAGATCAGTTGGCAACAGGGGGAGGGTAGAAAGGAATGCGAATGAGAGGAAACTGGGAACAGCATAAAGGAAGAAAGATCTATTTGTACACACATATTCAGTACATCTACCAATCTCAGTATATATTTATACTGATTGTATCTAGAGATGTATCTTAGAATCACGATATTTTGCTCCTCCCCAAATAAAAAATCAGAATCAAATACATGGGTTGGGGGACACTCAGTGGAATATAAACAATACCAAATAAATATAATGTTATCACCGATGAACAGTATTACCACACTGAAAAAAGCAGGAAAGGAAAGAACCTGCTTACACTACTGGTAAGACATTGCTTTCCTGGATTCTACAAGGCTAAAGAAAATGACTGCACACAGCCAACACACTGCATTTGTCTTGCATGGGGGCCATGGAATAGCAATTGTGAAGCTACTTTTGGAGGGTGCAAAGGTTGAATGAATAAATGCATACGCTGTGAATAATAAGAACAAGATGTCTCATTGTCTGGAGAAAGAAGGTGTCAACCAGGAAAGTAGGAAAGTAAAATGAAACGTGTGGGAGGCTTAGACTAGAATGGACTCCAAGGTTTTGAAACCAAGCCAACAGAGTGACTCAATGGGGAAGTTACATGGTGGGTAATCT
The DNA here is from genome assembly GCA_004027025.1 of Myocastor coypus. NCBI lineage: Eukaryota > Metazoa > Chordata > Mammalia > Rodentia > Myocastoridae > Myocastor > Myocastor coypus. The sequence continues at coordinate 53,716 of PVJA010008197.1, forward strand.
GTGCACATATGGATCATTACACTGCATGTAAAGTACCGAGCTGTGTTTGTTGAAATGTACTAAAAGCAATGCCATCCATATGCAAGCCAACTGAGTGCCCAACTCTTGGTTTCTCAGTAGCATTAACCAGCAAATGGAACCAGGCTTCTCCGAGAAGTGGGTTAACTGCACAGGGGACAGAAAGATGGCTCTGTGGTCCTAGAGCATCTTGTGCTGCCACAAAGCAAAGAAGGAATCAAAATCTGAGACAGGTCAGAAGCCCCCGATGGCCAATACTAGGACAATCTAAGCAGCAAAAGATGTAAGTTTTCTGGATTATAATCCAGAGGGGAAAAATGTTTCTTAGGTTTTGGTAACACACTGGTGTCAAAAGACGTTGAATAAATCAGTAAATGATGGGTAAGGGACAGTTCTTCTAGCCCTAAGAATTTCTATTAATAAATATAGAAGGTCACCAGTAAGCAGACAGCACAGTGACGGCGGTGACATAGGCAAGATTCACCCAGGGATCCCAAATCAGAAGGTGACAGCTAGAGGACAGATGGGAAGTTTCCATACTCTCCAGTGGCAATATGCTTATCACACTGCCTTTTATAGCTGTCGTATTACTCTAAATATGTGTATCAGTTACAAAGGGAAAAGGGTGACTTAATGGTAGAATGTCTTGGCAGACAGCAGCTAGCTGAGTTACCACTGTCAACATGACAGCACCAAGACAGCCAAAGCATCCTCCCGCTGCAGGGAGAAACCAAGAAGGTCACACATCACTGCTGTGGTAACCCTGCAAACCAATGACACACAGCATCAGGTAACCACGGGAACACCTCGCACGAAGCCAAGAGAAGGTCATTCTACAGAGCGGCCAATAAGGAATCTCCAAAGTCATGAAAAACTTAAGAAATTACCCAACGCTGCAGAAGACAAGAATACTAAATGTAATTGGGTTCTGGGAACAGACATCGGTGGGAGAACTACTCAGATCCCAGTAAAGCTCTGTAGTGTACAGCCGATAGCACTACGCCAGTGCTGCTTTCTTATTTCTGAAAGCTGTTAGGGCTACGCGCGGTATTAGTAAGTGGAAGGTGGGCGAAGAGAATGAGAACACTTAGCACTATTTTTGCAACTTTCTTGTGGGGCTGAAATTCCTTCAAAATAAAAAGCTATAATCATTCATTGTAGAGTACATAGAAATAGAACAGAGAAGAAAGAAATCACCTATGCTCTCTCCACTCCAAAGTAACTGTAATTAACTTTTGTGCCTGTGATACCAGAATGCATATTTTTAATGTTCCAAATGCTTTATTAAATTTTTAAATTTTGAGAGGATTGCAGATTCACATGCAGTTATGAGCAAGAATACAGAGACAGCCTATATACCTTTCTCCTACTGTCCTCCGTTATAAGAATATAGGGCAATATCAGAAATAGGATGCTAACCCTGACACTATAAAATACAGAATATTTCTTTCACTACAAAATGCCACAAGCTCCCAACTGCTGCTCTCCTGTTTCCTTCCTTTTTATCCTGGCAACCACAGGTCTGTTCCATATCTCTATAATTTTGTCATTTTAAGAATGTTATGTAAGTGGAACCATGCATTCTATACCCTTTGGGGAATGGCTTGTTTTTATTTAGTGTAAGTCTCTGGAGAAAATACGTGTCATTTTGTATACTAACTCTTTCACTTACAACACAAATACTTTCCGATATTTGTGTAACTGCAAAAATATTTTATCTCACTGGCACAGTAAGGTGGCTGTTACCATTTCCTTTGTGTTGGGAAGGGGGTGCTATGACATAGATGGGCCCTGGCCTCCAGAGACTGATGTGTCTGATGGCTCATCTCCAACTTGGTGGTGCTACAAAGCTGTGGAACCTTCTAGTGCACGGGAATTAGGTGGCTGAGCACACTGCCCTGGAATGACGCTAATGCTGGTGTAGGGAAACACATTAGTTTCTGAGGGAGTGCATTGTTATAAAACACTGTTATAAAAAAGCAGGTGTGATCCCCGGCTCGCTCTCTGGCTTTCCTACTTCACCATGTGTTCTTTCCCTCTCACACACAGAACTCCTACCCATGATGGCATGTGTCAGGTGACCACCAAGGACCCCTCACCAGAACTGAACAGATATCAATGCCAAACTCCTGAACGTCCAAAAGTGTAAGCTAAACAAACTTAATTTCTTTACCAGTCATCTAACCTCAGGTATTCTGTTATAGCAATAGAAAGAGGATGACAGCTACGATCAAATTCTTAGCATGATAAATTCAACTATGAAAAACATTACTGTGCCCTTTGTGCACTTGGCCTGAATGACCAATCATACTCTTGGGCCAGATTCCTAGAAGGAGTGGTACCAATTGGCAAAGTGTGGACATTCTATGCCAATTCTAAAATACATTGGTGAGCTTGTTCATGAAAAGCCCACGGCAGGCCAGACTTTAAAACAAACAAAAAAGCCGCTTGCTTCTGGAGCATTTCAAAATCAAGAGCTTTTTGTTATGAGCCTTTGGAATGTCAGGATCCCTGAGTCCCCAGGGTTTGGCAGTTCACTGGAGGGAGTCCCAGGTCTTTGCAGCTAGTCACAATCATGGCTACAATGGGACAGCAAAAGGACAGGAAGCCAGATCAGCTGAGGGAAAAGGCTCACGGGTGCTATCCAGAGGAAACCAGACACAAGCTCCTAAGAGGGTCACACTAGTCACAAACGATGTGCTGAAATCCTCCAGCAGCAACAAGTAAAGGCAGTGTGTGTGAAGTGCTGTCAACCCTCAGAGCATATCAGACACTCAGCGCCCAGGGTGGTAACTGGCAGCTGGCCACACACACAGGCATTCCCAAGACACTCAGCGCTGGGGGAACGGCTTACAGCGCACGGTTTGTATGACCAGTCCAGGCACTGTGAGCCTCTCTCAGCAGAGTGGGGAAATCCTCCCAAAACCGCACTTCCCAGACCACAGGCCATGACCAACCTCCCCACAGACCTGGAACAGGACAGCAGCTGGCCAGCTGGCCAGGCAGCTCCTTTGACACTCAGATGCCACTTGGAACCTGCTGGATGGGGAAAGGCATCCAGAAAAGAAAGCAGAAGGACCCGTTTTCCTGGGTTGATTGCTCGGTGGCCAGCCCTCCATCCCCACGTCCTTCTGCCCAGGCTCACACCTCTAACAGACTGTCCTCGATTAGCCAGTCCTGCCCTGGGTACCTTCTGAACAGTCAGAGAAGAAATACCACCTAGCGGGCCAGGAGTGCTTCATCGTGAGCCCACCGCCCTCATAGCAGAATCGCGCAGCTCTCCAGCATCAGCAGTCCCGTAGGCCTCCAGCTCCTCCAGCCAGCCAGCAGGGCACACACCACCCCAGGGCTTCTGCACAGTGAGCTTTCCGACAGCCTCCATGGGCAAGGAGCCATTATCCCTCCACTTCTTCCCTTCACAGGCCCTACTGCCACCTGATGTCACCACCCTTGTGTGGTGCTGTCTGGCTGTGGTAGTTGATACCTTGGGTCAATGTGAGGAAGCTTGGCTGGATGGGCTCAGCTGGATGCGGAGGGCCTGCCCTGGGATGTGATTAGGAACACCTGGGCCTGGCCTTGCCCTGGCTGCTTCCTGCCTGGCCCAGCCCTGCCCGGCTTCCTTGGAGAAGTCCTCGGCTTTGGAGGAGCTTGATCTTTGCAGCCACGCCACTTTGGAGGAGCTCTGCGCAGGCGCAGAATTTGGAAGAGAGAAGCTTGACGGATGCCACAGCTGTTGCTCCTCCTCTGCTCTTCATTGTTTTCGGCTGCCTTGGAGCCAGTGGAGTACGAACTGAAACCTCCATGAACTGTGAGCTAATTAATCCTTTCCTTCCTTCATTTTGAGTGTTGGGTATTTGTCCCAGCACACTGGCTGATGAACCTACCCCTGCCTCCTGAACGTCTACTTGCTCGAACAGTTTCATTCACCCTTCTGAAGGCAGTGTACTGTCAGGGCCTACAGCTGGTGTCTAAGAAACATTTGCCCAATGTAAAAATGAAGCTATAAAAGGAGAGAGAGACTGATGTTGGATAAAACAGCTAATGCTTAATGAATGTTTCGTATGGTCTAAGAGTTGAGGTTTTTTTTATAGATATCCTCTTATCTTACTCTCCAAAAATATCCATCTTGCAGATAGAAAAACTGAGTCCAGAAGCAAAGTAACTTGACCCTGACAAGAATTAAGGTCTACAGTTTTCCTCTGATCAATCCTACTCAGGACTTCCAAAAATCTAGCGCACTTCCAAAGGCCCAGGCTTCACAAGATGTCGGAAGAGAACAGACCACATCTGTGAGTGACTGGAAGCGAATGAGCTACCACTCAATCTGCCTGCCTCACTCTCTCAACAGGAGTGACCAAAGAGGCTTCCTACGTGGTCTACGACACTCAGTTTCCGTCCCGGGGAGCCTGTCTCACCATGGTCCACGTTTGCACCATCACATACCTACCTGCTGAGGGGCCCTGTGGCAGATCACAGGCCACCAGCTGTGCAGTAAGGCGGGGCAGAGACCAAGAATACTTGAAACCTACCCTTCCCCAAGCAGCAGCTGAGGCCAGCAGCAAAATGGGGTGCCAGGCTCTTCTCAGTCTTGGGTTTACTTCCTCATCTGAGTCCTCCACTCTCTCAAAGCCTGCTGGGCACAGGGCTGGACACCAAAGACCAGTAAAATCATAAAGAACTGGACATAGAGGCTGGGAGATAGCTCAGCAGTCTAAGGACCTGCCTGGCGAGTGCAAAGACCCAGGTTCTATCCCCAGTGTCACATGCTGTGCCCCTGTGCCTGCCACCAAACTGGGTATGGTGGTGCACACCTGTAAGCCCAGCACTGGGGAGGCTGAGACAGGACAGGAGGATTACTACAAGTCCAAGCTGCACAGCCAGACCTTGTACGAAATAAATAAATAGAGCTGGATGGCACTGGCCGGAGGGCTAACACAATTGCCAGTCTCTGACTTTACCAGCAAGAGTGCAAAGTAGACTGCTACAACCTCCATTCACCGTGGCCTCCACCACGGCCAGCTTCCACCGTGGGCAGGCTCAGTCTCAGACACAGGGCTCCTCCCCCTGCTGAATGGGGGAAGCACACACCTACCTGCCCACAGGGTCCCTATTCCTTCTCACTTCACAAGGGGACAATGACATCCGGGCCATATACCAGATACAATCCTGGGACCAATACCTGGAGGCCATTTGAGAACCATACATGTCCACCAAGCTGTCACATGCCCATGCAAGACTGGTTCTTTATACAAACAGTAATTGGAGTATGTGGGTGTATTTACTCAGTAATCCTTACATTTCACAGACACAGAAACTGAGGCCAGTGAGGCAACTGGACCCACTGCTGACCACACAGTTCTGGAGGGCCAGGCTGGCCTGGAGTCTGGTGCCGCTGTTCTTGAATGCTGCCTCTTTCAGCTGCACCATTCTTCTGGCAAGGATCCTGGAGGCCACACCTGCTCAGACTCATGAGGGGTCCGACTCAGGCATGACCCCAAAGAGGAGTGCTGAACCATCCGCCTCTCTCCCTCATGGCCAGCGCTTTCCGCGCCCTGGATAGAAAGCTCTTCATGAGACCTCACAGCTGTGGCTCCCAGGCTGCCGGGGAAGCGCTCAGACCTCTCGTCCTGATGCACAACATCAGGGGCCTGTCATCTAGCAGCAGCCCCAATCTTTCCTGGCACCAAGGACCAGAGTCGTGAAAGAAGATCTCTCCACCCAGCAGGCTGGAGGGTAGGGGGGACAGTCTCAGGATGACTCGGGCACACTGTGTTTATTGTGCCCTTTACTTCTATTATTCCACGAGTCGTTTTATTTCTATTATTATTACCCTACAGTCTCATAGGGAGTGCTCAGCCTAGATCCCTCACATGTACAGGTCACGGGCAATCTCCTGGGTGTCTACTGGGCCACTGAACAGCGGGGAGGCGGAGCTCAGGCAGTGAAGTCGTAATGGGAGTGGCTGTTATGCAGACGAAGCTCTGCCAATAACCCTTTTCCCCCCTTTTGCTGCGCATCTTGGTTCCTAACAGGCTGCAAGGGTTGGAGACCTCTGAGATGAGCCCAGGCACTGGTCCAGGCTCTTTCCAGGTGACAGTCACACTATGATGCGCTAGTACTGAACTCAGCAAGTCACACCTGCAGGCATCTGGGGTCTCCCAGACCTTCGTGGTGGCCTCAAATGAGCAGGGCCACTCACCTCTGTCTCTTGCCCCAGGACGATGCTGCCAACCTGTGGCCGATACAGCCTGAAAATCTAGAATCAGGAGCCTAACACTCTTCTGCAAAATTACCATCCTTGCTTTTATACACACAAGACAGAGCACTCCATAAAGATTCAAACAATAAAGAACTGAATAACACTGACTAAAACTTATCCCCAGCTGCCAGCACCTGGGGAAATACATTTGGCAAACCCATTCCTGAGCAGAGGGTCAAACACCATAGCATGCAATGGATCCCCCAAGACCTTTTTAAAATACAGCTTGCCTGGGGTCCAACCTGGAATTCTGCATTCCTAACAAGTTCCCCAGCACGGTGGCTGGCTCCAAGCACAATACCACTGGGTAACAATAGGCCACCATTTAGTTCATGTTTAGTTCATATTATGTTCAATACCAAAGCATTGTCCAGCATACGGATGACTTAGTAACTACAGACTGCACTGAGAGGTTGAAACCTCGCTATTTGACTTAGATGTACTCACACAGCCCATACCATTCTGCAGCTTGCTTTTGCTGCTTCACATACGGTGACATCTTTTCTCAGTACCTACAGTCTGCATTATCATTGTTTTAAAAACTAAAGGTAATGTGTCCTGCGTACATGCACCAGTAAGCCACAGAGTCTGTTCCTGGCGGGCCTCTGGGGTATTTCCAACAGACAGCGCTCGTCTAGATGCATGTGCACAGCTCTTCCTCTCTTCACAGAGTCTCCCTGACCAGACATACCTCACGCCCTGCTGTCTTTCTGATCACTGACTCTTTCCTGAAGAACCAGCATAGCTACCTTTTGGTCACAGATGGCTATGTGAAAGCCCCCTGTGCATTATCATATGAGATGGGCTGATTCTCCCCGCCCAAAAGGTGCTCCTGCAGGCACGAGGCTAAAACTGGCCCACAGTGCCTGGGCTCCTGCTGCCTCGCCCTTCGCGGCTACAATGCTCTATCAGTCTCCAGCCATCTCTGTCTCTTCATTCTGCCATCTGTGTATTTCATTATTCTGCAGAGGAGGGGACATCCTTCTCTGGCCAAGGAAACTATGCCTCCTCTCTTTACCTTTTAAAATCTGCACCAGTGCAGGTCATCAGTCTTGCTGGGACCAGTTTCTATGGGCTGTGCTAATCACAGGCAATGCCTGCTTCTGGAAGGCACTCCAGCGTTGATTTCGCACTGTATGGTTTAAGGTCATCGTAAGGAACAACTTCTTGCTCCTAGCCCCACCCTACTTGTACTCTTGTGTCTCCATAATTTCCTTCGCAACCATTTCTCAAAAGCAAGTCAGAGGTCCACCTGCTGCGGCAGTGCCTCGGAAAATGCAGGCGCCTGAGCCTCTTCCTCAAGGGGGATCTGCACTTTCATTAAGCACAGATAGGGACTCCAAGGAACACGTAAATGTGAATGCTCCTGCTCTGGTCTGAGTGCGTTCCTCAAGGGCTCACATGCTGAACTGTAATCCCCATTACGCTATGCATTATATTATGCCATGACTTGACTATTCTGTTTCCAGAGAAGGTGATTACGGTTAAATGAGGTCACCAGAATAGTGACCCTATCAGTGAATCCTGGTGGCTTTATAAGGAGAAGGAGCAACACTAGAAGAGACCTAGGTTCCCTTTCTCTTGCTATGTGATGCCCTATGCTGCTTCAGGAACTTCCTAGCAAAAAGCCAATGCCAGATATAGCTCTTGACTTTGTACCCCAGAACCATAAGCCAAAATAAACCTCTTTTCTCTATAAAGTTACACAGACTTGGGTTATTTCATTGTACTAATACAATGTAGACTACACAATCACATTCCAATTCTATTTATGTCTTCTACCCTCGGAGCAAATATTCTTATCATTCTTTTCTTGCTGATAGCTTTAGTACATAAACCAGAAGGCACTCCAAGAATTATGGCAATAGGGACAACATGGGGCCAGTTCTGGTGCTACCTACTGCTGTCCAGTCTAACAGTGACATGCCAGACAGAGGACTGACCACGGGAAGGACATCTACACAGAAGTGCAGCCATTGTACGGTCCTTCCCGTTGCACAGTCACTCATAAGGAAAACAATGATTTGCAGTACACATAGGCCACAGGCTCATAAACAAATCTTTGTTGTCCTAGCAAAAAGGACCTTTCATGCTTGACCAGTTTTCCTTATGAAAATTTACAGTTTAATGGAGCACAATGCAAAATATGTTTAAAGGGGGAGAAATACACACCTTATTGTACAACAACAAAGCATTCAGGAGCATCCTGCCATTCACCGGGCACTGACTGAGCCTGTCCCCACAGGCAGACAGGTGAGTGCCCTGGGCACACAATGTGTCCTGAAGGCAGAGCCACAAGATGCCTAATCGCAGCTAGGTGGTGGCAGGTAGGCTGGCTGAAGCTGAGGCTGCTGCGTCTCACTGACGAGGGAAGCTGTAACAGGCACAGCCTAGGGTCAGACTGTCGCAGTCATTCGCTGCACTCACAGACGGCTCTACCTGCAAAAACGTGATGGTACCCAGGCAACAGCAAGGTCATGCTTGAAATGTTAGTGCTGGTGAAACAGAAACAGAGGCTGTTCCAAGATGGGGGAACTGTGCGTGGGAAGGCCCAGAGGTACACAGGTAAGGATGGCATGGAAGGACAGGGACAGAAGGAAGTCAGCGTGAATGTGCTTCTCATATAGTACTAGTGCTCAGTACTCTTCTTTAATTAAAAAAAATTTAATGCTTATTTCTCCTAAGACAAGCGTTATAAACCAGCTGCAATTCTATGCACTCCCTAGATATTAGAATAAGTGCTATGAAAATAGGATGAATCAGGAAGAAAACAAGTGACAAAATTCACACGACCAGACTCGGCGTGCCACCTCCCAAAGCATCCACCCGCATGCAGGCATCCCTGGCTTTGGAACTTTGCAACAAGCCACAGACCCGAAATCGCCATTAAATCCAGGCCTACCATAGCTCATTTTCTTTAAAAAAAAAAAAAAAAAAAAAGGCAAACTGGGGTGCCCTGCAAAAGGCAAAAATGACTTCACAGCTGGGGACTGCAAGAAAGCAAAAGAACAAGACTGTTAAAAATAACAAATTTTAAAAAGTCATTGGCCAGGAATCTGTAAGAAGTCGGGACAGGTGGGCGGGCTTCTCATTACACTCCCAAGGCAGATCCAACAGGCGAGAGAGGCAAATCTGCCCCTGGAATCCCATCCTACATGAAAGCACCACTGTGGGCGCCAACAGAGCCCTGCGGCCATGCCAGCTCGACTCCGCGGGGCTGCCGGAGCAGACCCAAAGCTTTATTGATCAGCAATAGCAACATATTATTACACCCTGAAATAACATATTGGCTGTCTCAGACAGACACGCCAGGGGGTGGAAGGGCAACAGAGACAAGCGCACTTGAATATAAATGTGGAAAAGAAAGCATGTAACTAAAACAGCTTTATCAGAGATGCTCTGTCAGGCTTGCTTGGGGTCAAAGTGTCAGAAGGGCTCAGGGTGTACAAGCTATGGGGTTCCATCCCAGCCCCACTCTGGACTCTGGACAAAGAACTTCACCTCCCTCTGCCTCGGCATTCCTGCCAGGGAAAGCAGAGTAACTAGACCGAGCACTCAGAAGATGCTGGGAAAATAAACTACAATTCCGCATGTAGCGAATCTGGCACATTCTGCCTACCTAACAGGGACGCACTAGCTCCATCTTTCCTGGCAACATTCAAGGTTCTCTAAGTTGCTTGACTTGCTGGCTCCCCCAGGAAAGTGAAATAGTCTTCGGACCATCAGTGACATCACCATTAATTCCCAAACTCATGTGATGCCATGCCCGGGGCCTGCAAGGAGCATGAAGCAGCTGCTTTTCAGCGGTTAGTAAGAACTGTTAGGAATGGAGGGACTGGAGCCCTGCCCCCCTCCGCCAGAGCTGGGCTGAACCGTGGAGGCTTTTTCTACCTTCCTAGAAGCTAGACACACGGAGGACAGATGTGGGGACCTGGTGAGCACTGTGCTATCCCCCTCGCCCCTCTGCCAGAGCTCCACTCAGCTGTCCCTGCTTCTCCCGCCATTGCAGAAGGTAAGCAGTCCCAGGATAGCTAAGGGGACTTGGTGAGCCCTGCCCCACTCTCTCACCCTTGTGGAAGCTCGGCTCAGTTGCAGCCCCTTCTCCCACCATCCTAGAAGCTAGGGGCACAGAGGACAGCTACAGGGACCTGGTGAGCCCCACCCTAGCCCCATCCCCACCATTGCCAAAGCTGTGACTGCCTTTCCCACCATCAGGGTCCCTGTAGCTCTGCTGAGCTGTTGCTGTCTGTCCCACTAGTGGCAGGAGCTTTGGTGAGCCCTACCCTGCACCACCCCACCCTCAAGAGGACTTCGTGGCACATCGGCCTGCCTCGTCAGTATCAGATCCTACTTGGGCTGCAGCTTGCCCCCCTCCATCACCAAGGTGGAACCCACACTGTACTTTGGTTGAGTCAACCCCACCCTCCTACTATCATGGGAGCTTTGCTCACCCACACCCAACACACCCCATCACTGATGCAGAGAGAAGGTGAACATTAAGAACTTCAAAAATGTCAAAGGGAAAGAACAAAGGACAATCTCAGACCTCTAGCCCATGCAAAACAAGTCCGAGGGGACAAAGTCACAGAAGAACTTGGAAGTCACACACTTGAAATTTTTGAAATGACAGCAGCCAAAGTAAAGACGCAACTACATCAGGCTATGGAGGAAATCAGATCAGAAATAATCTCTCAGGTACAGAAAGAAATGACAACAATCATGAAAGAATTACTAGTACAGCTAAAAAATACAAAGATTAAAAAAATAGAAGGAAATAGGAAAATGACAGAAACATTGGATGAACACACAGGAAAGAATTAAAATGCATGAAATAGATTCAAACAGATATCCAGGACATTAGGAATTTCACTGAAAGCAGTCAAAACTGAACAAAACTGAAGATAGAATTTCAGACCTTGAAGATGGCACCGTAGCCAGTGAGCACAAAAGGAAAGCCCTCTTAAAAATAACAGGGAACCAGGAAATAATGCAACTGCTGCAAGATGATGCAAAAAACTTATATATGATAGATATCAAAGAAACAGAGTCAACACAAATGACATAAAAAGACTGTCTTCAGAAGTAGTAGCAGAAAACTTCCCAAGCATGGGAAAAGAATCTGACATGCTGATAAGTGAGGCATACAGAATTCCAGTTAGCCATAATCAAAATAAATCTACACCCAGATACATAATAAGATCCCAGAAGTTCTGCAAAAGAACAGCAGATTAAAAGCTGTTAGAGAGAAGAAACAGATCAGCTATAATAGAAAGCCCACCAGAGTCATGGCAGATTTCTCAACATATGCCATCAAATCAAGAGGAGCTTGGCGTGAGATAATTGCAGGTTCTGAAAGCAAACAACTTCCAGGGCTAAGGAGCTAGCTCGGCAGTCTAAGTGCTTGCCTGGCAAGTGCAAGGACCTGGATTCAATCCCCGGTGCTGGCCCCCAAACCATGGGCATGGTATGCTGGCCACCAAAACTGGGCATTGTGC
>PVJA010008198.1:0-65338 GCA_004027025.1 Myocastor coypus
GTATCTATTTCATCTCTATCTATATATCTGTAGTACTAAAGAATGATCCCAAGGTCTTTGCCCTGAGTTACATCTCTAGCTCCATTTCCATTTTTTATTTTGAGTCAATGTTTTATTAAGTTGCCAGGCTGTGCATGAACTTGTGACTGTTAGGGTTTTCAGAGGCAGTGCAGCAGAGAAGCAGAAATAAAGTGGGGGGAACTTTATTAACTCCAAAGACATGGAGAGAATCAAAGCCTCTGACCTGAGCCAGGGGAGGCTGAGACTTGATGGACTTTCTGTAGGGGCGGAGTTTGAGGGGCAGGTTCAACAGTACAAGAGGAGCCTCCCGTGGGCTGATGGGAAGCTGCCTTGCATGGGCAGGAAAGGGAAAAGGAAGTTGTGTCCAGGGCTGGAGTAGGGAAGAACGAGGAAGGGGCCATCGGAAGACAAGCTGTTGTTTTGGGGATTCGGCCATGTTGAATCAGGGTAATGATAATTTAGCAGTCTGGACTTGGCGCCAGAACTTACTGGTGACTCGCCTAGCTCAGTCTCCCAGCAAGTAGGGATGGCAGGCCAGTCACCCAAACATTACTTTTATGCCAGAAGTTTACAACACACTTCAGTCATCTGTCTGTCTGTCTATCTATCTATCTATCTATCTATCTTTTTTTTGGTTTTTATTTTGTGGCTAGGTCTCTCTATGCAGCTCAGGCTGGCCTTGAACTTGTGGCAATCCTCATGACTCAGCCTCCTGGGAACTAGGATTACAGGCATGTACCATGATGCCGGGGCTAGTCATGTAACTTTTTAGGAAATACATTTTCCACTCCTTTACCTCTATTTGGAGTAGATTTGTAATTCTTAACTCAATCTGTGTGTTTTAGTCTAAGGCGACAGCAGCCATGGCCTTCCGGTCAGGGCTGGTTTGAGTGACTGCGTGGGAAGAGTTAGTTGGAGGATCTTAGCACTTACCACAGCCTGGGTCAGTCAGCTCTGCGGAAACTCAAGTTACTTCTGTGAAGTAAGACAGTGATGAATTTGAAGACATTACTAGACACACACCTTCCACAAAGTGTTTTGTAAATTCTGAGTTTTCTTACTGTGTGTGTGTGTGCATGTGTGTGTGTTTCCCATCGCCACGTTTTTGTCCACAGAGGTGGGGAAATGCCCAGAGAAGCTTTCTCAGGGGGGTCGATCATACTCAAAGACAGACAGTGCTGCTGTCCCGCTGGCCATGAGGCTGAGCTAATTCTTTACCACTCTTCTGAGGGATCTGAGGCTTCCTTCTCGCCACCACTGTTGCTATCGGTGTTAGGCAAGAAAAGCTAGTTAACGTCACTTAGCACAATGTGTACAACGATGTCTTTCAATTTAGTAGAAAATATTTTAGCGTGAGTAGACTTGGTCGTCACAATGACAGAACATTTGCAATGTCTTAATTTCCGCAGCACAAGTCAGTCTGTTATTTCTTTCAAGTAGTGTCGGAAGCACATGTGCAAATGAGCACTTCCGGGTGCTTATTCCGCAAGCACGTGTTGATCGGGTCCATCCTCCGTGCCTACTTGAACGGAGGAGTCCTAAGCAGGAGAGGTTTCAATGATGGTGGAATACAGCAAGACAGTAAGGAGTATGGCGAGCTTTTACACTAGAAATGCAACCCAATAAAAGGCCAGTTACTAACCTTCCCCCAAACCCTTTCTCCCACTCTGGGCACGTTTGCACCACTGTCCTTTCCGGTGACTGCCTTGCTGTCCTGGGCAGGTTGGAGGCGACTCCCTTCCATGGCTGTGCTGGCTGTGGGAGGAGCGCACCACACGGCACCAGGCCTGGTGCACGTGGTGGACAGGGACGCTCACCATGAGCCTTGAGCCCGCCTCTCAGTGAGATGGCTTCAGCTGTGATGTCAGCGCACGTTTGACCACGCCATGAGGACACAAAACAGGACTTCAGGGTCTGCTGCTCAAGGTGGCAAAGTCCGAGCACGCACAAGTGACCAAAAAATTAATGACAAAAAAATTTAAGCATTAAGTCTTCCTTTCAGTAGGCCAGTGAAATGGGCAGCACACTTACCCGAACCATCCTGCGTCTGTGCGTATTTCCTTTTCTTGTCTTTTGTTTTGCCTGCTAGGCTAAACAGCTACTTTGAAAACAACCATGCACAATGTGACAACACTTGCTGAATTCTGATCATCTTCTTTAGTGAAATTCTGCTTATTCGCATTAATTTTTTTTACTATTTTAAACATATCTTAAAAATAAAAATGAAAATGGCAAGAATGGTGGGACACAGCCATGTGAGGCAAGAGGGGATATCTTGAGAGTGATTAATCGCAAAGTGTCTTTTACTGCAATATCTTTAAAAAGCTTAGGCCTGGGGAGGTAGCTTGGACCTACCTGGCAAGCACAAGGACATGGTTTCAATTCCCAGGGCAGCATGCCATGCCGGCCCTGCAACTCCCTTCACACCGAGCCAGGCACTGAGACCAGGCACGGTGGTGCACACCTGTCATCCCAGCTCTAGGGAAGCTGAGACAGGAGGATCCCTATGAGTCCAAGCTACGTAGTGAGTCCCTGTATCAAATAAATGAATAAATAAGAGATTAAAAAACAATTTAAACATTCAATATATATGTTCATCACCCCTTGCGCATGTTCATCTGGGATGTGGGTCTGACCTATTAAGAAGGCAGAGTCCTTGAGTTCTCTTCTCAACATCATTGCCTCCATGGGCCAGTCTGCCGGAAGGACAGTGAACCTTTGAGAGACCAACCGCCCAAAGTGCAACACAGCACTACCATACTTAGCACAAAGTGCCGTGAAACCCAAGTACTGAAGCTTTAGTTTAGAGAAAGTGGCTCACACACTGACATAATTTGTCTTAATTCGAAGCTGGCAAAAGCTGTGCACATGCATAGGATGGTCCAAACAAAGTCAGAAAAGCAATCGTGAGTGCTTTCGTTGATTTAAAATGATTTGGTAGAGAATTCCACATGTGAAGAGCATGCATCACGACAGAATTCACCATTTTTTGTGATATCTGTGAACACTTCCATTTCCTGCTTTCTCTGGAACGGACAACTTCTTGATGTACTTCCTCTACTCCTTTATACCTCTTCCTCCTTTCTTTTTCTTTTCTGGTGTTGGCCTTATACATATGAAGCATGTATTCTAGCCCTGAGCTACACCCCCATAAACTTGTCTGCTTTTCTCAGTAAGGACATTTAGGTGACAGTGTATAACTTGGTCTAATGTCACAAGCCGATGAAAACATCTAAGTTGTATCACCTGACCACAGTGGCTACTTACCTGTGTTGTCTGAGATCACTGGGTACTAGTTGGGAATTTGTTGGCTTGATTAGAGTTCTGGTAGTCAGTCTAATTTTAACCACCTTTTCAAAGCTAATGCATTACATTATATTTATGCAAGTTACCTTCCATCCTGACATGAGGTAATAATTTTTCAGTGTCTGAGAATTATTTTGAGAAGAGACCATTGACACATATATTGGTTAATCTGAGTAGATAGGGGAAGCATTTCAAGTGCTCAATTATTTTTTTTATCTTCCCTTTTTGAGACAGGGTCTTACTATGCAGTTCAGGCTGGCCTTAAGCTCACTTTTGTAGCCTAGGCTGGTCGTGAACTCACACCGATCCTCCTGCCTCATCCTCCCAAGTGCTGGGATTACAGGATGTCAAGCGCTCAATTATTAAGTTGTCTGAAATGAAAGTTGATTTTACAATTTTTCTCTATTTTTGATAGATTAAAGTGTAGGTAGTGCTTTTAAAATTATGAACTAGAATATTGGTTGAAAATGTAAATAACATAGATTTATTAATAATTAACCCCATTGCTTCTTGGCCTTTTGGCTAAGATCAAGTGTAGTGTCTGTTCTTATCAGTTTAATAATTAACCTAAGACCCAAGCAGATCCTATAGAAAAAACTATTTTCAGACATCCTGGGTTTCATGTTGAAGGAAAAAAAAAAAAGTGTGAAAGCAACAACTGCTTGGAACTGTGGCAGTGAAAATAACCACCTGATGTATAATCATTGAAAATGGTTGCTAATAGAGGGACTCTAGAGATAAAACTCCGCTGCTCAGCGTGAGCCCAAATACCAGCTTTTATCGTTACTAAAGGTTTCTTCTCGAAGATGTCAACTCTCTCCTCAAATTAACCCTCCTCTGTCATTTTCACCACCGTTCAGGGGCAAGCGAAGAGACAAAGTTTTGCAATCGGGTGGCAAAAGTTGTTACCAGAGGCGGAAGTATGCAGAATAATTTGTACCATCTCATGGATCGCAGAGAAATCTCAAAAACATGAACAAAAGGAAGTCTTTAAATGTCATCCCATTTAAATGGTAAATGCTCCATGACGTGCTTTTCGGCTTCTTGGCAAGAGGCGCGCCGAGCGACACGGCCCCTCATTTTCCCTGTCCTTTCTTTCCCTTCTCCCACTCCCAGGCATCTCCGTGCCTCCATATGTCTGGCTCAATCTGCTGATGGCACTGCGGCTTTCCCAGCCCCCTCCAGGCTCTGCTGCATCCTCCGAGATGCTTCGGTGTGATCACAAATAACCTTACTGGTTCTATGCTTTTTATTTTTTCTGAGTATTTCCCAGGTCCGCTTTTTTCTTCCCCATTGGTAATCCAAGGTGCATTAATTTCAAGAGGATAATGGCCAGGGATGATGCACTCTGTATCTATGTAAAGGAAGCCTAATAGGCTGAAAAATTATTGTGAGATGGTGTTTTTTCAGTGGGAGGGCGACACTATCCTAACATGAAATAGGCAGACACCAGGTAGTACAGTATGCGGCTTTTCATTCAAGAAGTAGGCAACAGTAAGGAAAGCGCTCCGCGGAGACCTTTGCGACGTTGCCTTTGAAATCCTCAGGCAGTTGAAGATCGGAGCAAAAAACATTTCAGCAGGCCTGGCAGCTGCTCAAACTTGTGTGCTCTAAGTTTAGCACCAAACTCAATCTGCCCCCTGTTCAAGTTCTGTTCTGTGCTGGCAAAACACTACTCGCTTGTTCAGAGGGAGAGGAAGAAGACTCTGGAGAAGTTGAAAAACTCAGTGGACACAAAATAACTCTTCGACAGTTATATTATTCTCAGCTTAAGTCAAATTGGATTAAACACATATGGGTGACATTTTCTTCTCACCCGTGGGCATACAATAAATAAACAGCAATCTTTCTCCGGGGCTCAGCACAAGTGAGGAGTGCCGACAGTGTGCGCGAGTTCCCTTGCTTTATCAAGGTACTGGGGCTACCTCTGTCCTTATATTTTTCTTATCACCATGGCCTTTTATATTTTGGAGAAATATTTGTTTCGGCACAATATTGTTTTTTCAGTATTCGAAATCTAAGTACTACAACACTTGCATTAAGACACAAAAGCTGTACTGGGCAATCTATCAAATCGATTTGTATTCAATAATGTGCCCTGAATGAAGCATGTATGTAAACATTTCATTCATTCATTCATTCATTCATCCATTCATTCCAGGGAATCAAATTCAGGACCTTGCCCTTGCCAGGCAGGCTTGGCGCCACTGAGCTGTATCTCAGTGGCTGTAAATATTTTGAACGTGTATATCTGCTAATCAAAAGTTCATCCTAAATATTTGATATAAATATGAATTTTGACTTACTTTGCATACTGAGTCTGGGCATGGTGGCACACACCTGTAATCCCAGTGCTGGCAAGGCTGAAAGCAAGAGGATAATATGAGTCTGAGCTGCTTAGCAAGACCCTGTACCAATACATAAATGAAAAAAAGAAAAAAAAAAAAATCAACCAAATTTGTGAATGTCGTCTTCTTATTGGTCCTCCTATTGTTTTATAATTGCAGTTTTGGTTTCTTGTAACAGTGTTTGCCTTGAAGTGGGTTACGGTTACCTTCCTTTTTGTGCTTATTTGTTTGGTATGTCTTTTGGTATCCTTCTACTTTGAAACTACTTATATCTTTACGTTCAAACCAAGTGTGTAAGAGTCCTGTTGGATCGTACTTCTTTTACCTATTTTTCTGACCTCTATAGGTCAGAAACTGGAGAATTTAATCCTTTATCACTGAAGAAGTTACTGAAAAGACACGCCTTACATTTTGCACTTTACTGGTCATATCTGTAACTCTTACAATTTCTGTTCCTCAGGACTTCTGCTTTTTGTAACAAACAAGTACCCACCCTTTCTACTTATGATAGCATCTGTTTGGCTGGGCATTGTTATTATTGCCAACTTCAGTTCTTATCTCATGGGATCCTTTTGCCCTTTGGTTATATTTAAGTTTTATTTTTTTCCCCCAACCAATCTAATGATTAGGATTCCTCAGAGACAGTTTTCTTTTTTCTTGGGAGTAGGCCATGGGTCCTTGTTTCTTAGCATGCCTTCTAACCCCACAGGGCTAGAAGATGGATCAGTCCCAAAACTCAGGTTCTCCGCCCGCCTGAAGTGTGTGGAAGAAACTCATAGTGACTTGCACTGTTTGGTTGTTTAGTAGTATTTCTACGTCATTATGTACATTCTACATGTATGAGGGGCACTGAAATATCTTTTCTTTTTTCTTTTATTTCAACTAGTGTTTGGGGAGACTTTAAAGCCTACAGCAAAAAAAAAAAAAAAAAAGATAAAAAATGAAAAGATCAAGAAACATACTTTTTTTTTTTTTCCTTTGGCAGCACCAGGGTTTGAACTCATGATCTTGCAAATGTCAGGCAGGCACTTGTGCCACGGAACTATCTCCCCAGCCCACTATTTTCTATATTTTTAAATTGACTTCATTTCAGGTCACTTTAATATTTGGTCAGGCTATTTACAGCTCTGCCTTAGACTTCCATTCCTGTTCCGGATGAGCTGGAAGTCAGCCTTAGAGTCAGAGTGAGTGCTTCGGTCTCGTCAGCCTTTTTCTGGATGCAAGTCCAGCCTAGAATGCCTTCTCGACTCCTCCCGGTGTATGTGAGAACTGCCGGAAGCCTCCGTCCCTCTGCGTGCTGGCCTCCTTTCCAACTTTCTTCTTGGGCTTTCCAGCCTGAGTTGTGCTGGTCGTGTCATTTCCTGATGCTTGGCGATGTTCTCAGTGGTGCTGCCTTTGAATGATCTCAGCAACAGTTTCTCAGGCAGCCAGGCTAGCCCCAGCAGTGCTTCAAATGGGGTGAAACGAACGCATAGTCAGGGCCAGTCCTTTGCGGGCTCATCAGCTGGTCGGAATGGACGAGCATGCCCTGAGAGAAACCTCCACATGGCTTGCTTTGCAGCTACCAGCTGGAGTCAGCCGCGCACATCGTTCCTTTGTCCCTGTAGGCCTGCGTCTTGCAGAATGCTCAGCAGCTTGAGATGTCTCATTGCAGAGCAGGAGCCTCTATCACCTCAGCCCTTCTCCTGGGTACCACGGAGTTTGGACTGGATTCAGTAATTCCATAATGGTTGATTTTGAACCCTCCCCCCAACTCACGATTTTTAGTTGCCTTTGTGAAGTGATGCAGCCCTGGGAAGCCAACCTCCACCATCTTCAGTCCAGCTTTCTGTCTCCGTTTTTCAGTCATCTTTAGTTTGTTCATTCACGGATGTGGATATCATTGCCTGCGCACTGTCTTCTGCCTCTGTTCTTGCGCACAGCCACTTTCAGCTTGATGTGAGCCACCTCTCTGGGAGAGCATGTGAGGTGGTGGAAGGCTCTGGATCGCTAGGTGGGTAGTTCTGTGGCCCCAGTTCCTAGAACGTGGTATAGAGGAAGCCGTGGCTGCCAGATGGGTATGTCCTCGTGATCATAGGCAGAAGGGGGCCCGAGTCTTCCTCAAGCTTAAGGGCAGGCTGAGGTATCCACCCTCCTGTGCGCAGGACCCCTCCCACTGTGGGAGGGGGCTAGGGCAACGCAGAGAGAGGGTCCCCTGCTTCTCTGTGGCTCAGCACCCTGCAGATCCCTGAGAAGTCGCCATGTGAACACGGCCTTCGAGATTATTATCAAGGCACACAGGGTAATGGAGTCCATTTTATTCATAGCAATAAATTTGATAGATAAATTGAAACTATGTCATCCTGCGGGGCCTGCGTCTGTACCCTTGCAGTAAACACTGCAGAGCCCGGGGCCGGTGAGGAGGGCTGGGTGGGCATCGGCTTTTCTTTTCTCAACACTGGACCTGTGGATCCCCCTCTCCTTCTTGCTATAGTGTTTTTGCTCAGCCCTGAAGACACTACTTTTTTTGTTTCTTTCTCCCTCAGTGGTAGCTTCTCTTAACTTTAATCTTTTAATTTTTCCTCGCCAGGAGTCATCAGAGAGTACACAGGCCCAATCCTTGGTCCTCTTTTCTGCCCGCACTTAGGTGATCATGTCTCCCTGTCTGACTCCCCTCATGAATTTAAGCCCCACTTACCCACTGACTGCTTGATGCTTTCATGTGATTGTCTCATAAATATTTCTATTTTCTCTAGAAAACAAGTCTATCTTGGTAAGGGGAAGTTCCTCTTTTCATTCAGTCGTCCTTTCCTTTTGTAAACTATCAGTCGTTCAAGAAACTACTCTGGCCTTGCCCTGAAGATATAGTATTGTGGTCCTATCTGTATCCCACAATCCTTCATTTCTGGCACCCTGGGCTGGGTTACTTTATGGCTGGGCAACTCCTGATTGGCTTTCGTGCTCCACCCTTGTTACTGAACCAATGTGATTCTCGGAAACTCAAGTCCCAGGATGCATCTCTGTGCCAAGGCCTCCAAGTGCTCCTTGCTTTCTTTGTAGAGAAAGTCACACCCCTTCTGGAATTCGCATGGTGAGCCCCCACCCGTTCTGCCAGGGACCATATATGGATGGGACAGTGATCTTGTGCTTTTGGAGCGACAGGCTTTCTCTTCGGGGCCGGCCTTTGGGGCACACAGAGAGGGCCCGGATAGGGAGGAAGCTGCTCCTTCGCCGGCGTGGGTTGTTGACCCGATGACAGCGAAATCGGACGAAACATGTTGGAAGATGGAGAGGTGGGTCTGGGACTCTGTGGCTACTATCAGTAGCCCGTAAATAACCCTGTTTGGCTTCAAGCAGACGCGGTTGCATTTTTTGTCTCCTGAAACCAAGATTCTTAGTCAAAGAAAGAAGCCTAAACCAACCTTCATCACTATCCGTTTTATCTGGTCAGGCGTTGTGATAGGTGAGCTACACTAATTATCTTATTATATTCAGTCTTTCCTTCTCTTATTTGTTTACAGTTTTAATTCACTTTCTTATCCATGGTCCGCTTTCCTTACCTATAATTATCTTTCAGTTTTTCTCCGGCAAATGCTTTAAAACACCTGATCAGAAACTCTTATTTCTATTAACACAGCCCCCATTTTCCTCCCCTTACTTTTTATGGAAATAATTTTTCTGCATTAATTCCTAGTTGCTCTTACACTTTTTATGGTTAGGGGAGTGTGTTTTGATGTAGGCTAGAAACTCTTTTGAAAAAGTAGATAATGCTTTCTGTTTCTTCTTTGTCTTCTTTCAGAATCAAGTAGCATTGTTTTTTGTGCTCTGTAGACTTTCTGTAAATATTACTTACAATGGTTTAAAATGTTATTTGCCTCGTTTGGAGGCTTCAAAATAAAACACTTACAATAGACCGTGCAAGAAAGATTATAATTAGTGTATTATAAGGAGATTAAAAAAGCCAATAAAAAGGCATAGAATTTCAAAACAAGATGACGGGAAATTAGCAATGCTTATTATAGTGCACAATGCAATCTTCAAAGTAGGAGCTAAGATTACCGATGTGATATTGATCGCACGGTGTAAGCAGTAATACTTGGAAAAATTGAGGCAAAGATGTTTCAGGTGCTTAAAATAGTGCTAAGTACCTAATTAGATGCTTAACAAATTCCATTAGTAATTCTGAGACCTCCCTGTTTCAGCGCATACTGTGTGTTGTACACTTGGCTGTAGACTCTGTTTATGTTTACACTCATAAGTTTGGAGCTGGAATGCCCCCCCAAAGACCTGGACCCCAGCCACATGTTTCTCTGGGAGGCAGTGAAACTTCTCTAAGGTGCTGTAGGCGGTCTCCCAGCCCCGGGAGCAAGTCCTTGCCGGGGACTGTGGGACCCTCACCCTGTGCCTCTTTTCTCTCTAAGCCCAGCTGAGCTTGTGCTCCTGCATGTTCTCCGCTCATGATGCGCTGCCCCAGGCCCAAGCCGACAAGGCTACGGGTCAGGGGCCAAGTCCCATCTCCCCTCATGATGCGCTGCCCCAGGCCCAAGCCGACAGGGCTACGGGTCAGGGGCCGAGTCCCATCTCTATCACTTGGCTCTCTCAGGCAGTGTTTGACCAGCAGCTGCTGGGTTTTTGCCCCTCCCCCCTTTTTACAGAGGAACAAAAGATAACGTAGCAGATGACATAAAAAAGATAACATAACATAACTCTGTAGAACTGACTTTCAACCTAAGACAGTAGTGCATTTACAATAGTCGATACATCACATCCTGGTGTCTTCCTGGTAGACAACCAGAGTGCAAGGTACAGGCCTGATACCTTGTCCATATATTAGCATGAAACTTCCTTTTTAATGAACTAAGAGAAACTAGCTGTATAACTGCTTTAACTATCTTGTGAGTATGTACATTTTTTCCTTTTTAAAATTTTCCTCCTTTCCCCTTCTTCCTCACCACAGCTTTGCGTAGGTCCAAGTCCTCATGAGCTGAGCATGCTTTGCCAGTACTGCGGGGCTAATGAGGCGGTCCGCCTCCCTCCCTCCAGGACGCCTTTCCCGATCTCATGCCTTGCCAGTTTCAGCACAGACAGACAGAAAACACACTGGGCTGATTTGCAGATCCCACTGGGGCTCGGGGGTCTCTGTCTTCGTCACACACCCTTTACTGAGCTTAGCAGGCCGTAGACGCCCCCAGGGTTCTTGCTGGTCCAAAGGCCCTCCATACCTTCTTCCATGTTATTCTGTAAAATCATCTTCATTTTGTCCAAGCAGTTCATTCAGCTGCCTCTGACAATTTCACTTACAATGCGGTCATAAGTATAGGTAAGAGGTACATGAGCACAGATTCTGGGCAAAGCGTATACTGTGGATCAGTACTATTCTTGGTATTTTCTAGGTTATAATTACTTCTTACTCATTGCTGGGACAAATACCCAATTCTCAAAAGGAAGGAAGGAAAGGTTTATTTAGCTCACAGTTTGTGGAGGTTTCAGTTGATGTTCGGCTGGCCCAAGGCTGAGTGGGACAGAGCAGAGAGTGTCCAGTTCATGGCAGCAGAACAGCAACAAAATGGTGACAGAGGCAGCCAACCAAACAGGGCAGCAGAGCAACAGCCTGGGTCTGTCTCTCTGTCTGTCTTTATGGTACATTCAGGCTCTCTGCCTCAGCCTATCCTATCTACCTTAGGCCACACCCATATTCCTAGAAGTCCTCAGACTGATAACCCCATCAGTATTAAAACACATAATCCCAGTGACTCATGAGTCAAGTCTCAATCTATAGAAGTCCCTGCCCCATGATTACATGAGGCTTTGGGGGGACAACTAGACATAAACCATAACACTCTGGTTTGCAGGATCCTGTTTTCATGCATTAGAATTTAGAAAGCATCGACTTGGAGCTGTCTTTGTGGTCTCTGGTCCTCCCTTGGGTGCCAGATATACCTTGCACTCCACGGAGTGGGAGTGATTCCAGCAGCCACAGAAAGCAGAGGCATGGAGTCTTCTGGAGCCAAGTGGAGTTCCAGGCTGGCGTGGTGTGCTGGTCACATCTTGCTCCTCAGGAGTCCCTCTCAGCAGACCTGACGCTGTGCCAGAGTCCCTGGGTGCACAAAGAGGTGGGGGCGAGTGCGCGGCTTGGCATCACAGCCTGGCAGGTCTGCCCCGCTTTGCATTTCTGGCTCTTGGGTGCACCTGGCTTCCAAGCCCAGACACTGAGCAGGTCTGGGCTTCATCACAGCCACACGCTCATTGTTCCTGAGTCTCATTGTAGCCACGCGCCACGTGCAAGCCGTTGGACCCCTTCAAATTGATTTCAGGATATGACACATATTTGGACTGAGGATTGAATTCCAGTTCTTGGACTCTGACTGTATCCCATAAAAATTATTTGTTTTTCTACCTGACCTTTCAAATCTAGATTTCCAATTGATTATGCTTTGTGCAAGCCACTCAAAGGTCATGTCTTTTGTCCTTAAAGTAAATCAAAGCTAGATCAGTATAGTTCTAATTGGAAGTTAAAAGAAATTGGTTGCAACTCTTCACTTATACCCTGATAAATATTTGAACAGCATATCAGACTTTTTAAAAGTCTTTTTCTCTCTCCCACTTGAGGTGATGTAAATAGTACTCGTTTAATTTGAGGCAGCATAAATAGTGCTAGGGCAATCCAGGCATATGTTTGCTTACGAATGACGTAAAGGAGATGTAGAAGAGGTGATGCCGAAGAAGGGGACAAATGGAAATGATGTCCTGATGTCACCAGGGTGCTCCTATATCTCCGTCTTGTGGGTTCAGTAAATATTTGTCGTTCTCTAATGAGGAATGAGATACTGTAGCAGAGAAGGCTTGTATGCAGTCAGTGCCTGTCTTCAGGGAATCTGTAAATAGTGAGCAGGAAGTGAGGTATAAGCGTTGCGTAGCAAGAGTTAGGAACAAGCCCGGAAGGGCAGGCCAATGGGCTCTACAAACGTGGTGGAGGTAGCTGGCACAGACCATGGTGGCTTTGTGGAGGCAGGGCCCTTCAGGGTGGGAGGCCACTGCTGTTCAGGCCCACCAGGCGCTGGCAGAACTGTAGCTGGCCCTGAGTTGTTCTTCAGTTAGCCTTTTTATTTCCAGTAGTGCCGCACCAAGTAGTGGGGCACTCGGGTTGCATATATTTACTACCACAGCGGATCTGTTTTCTTTTATCAGGATTCTAACGTGCCTTGGACATGGAAGCCGAAGAGGGAATAGACGAGAAACTCTCAGGTGGCGGTAGAAATGTTGGACCAATAATTGCATAGAGGCTTACGAGGGAAACCTGTTGTCTCAGGTCACATTCCTCTCAAGTCTGGGAACTCAGTGTACCCCAAAGCTCTGAACAGAAGCTTTCAAGAGCCAGACCATGTTAGAGTTGGTTGATTGCCGCACTTCCCAGCCCAAAGATGATTGTAACTCGTTTCATGTCAAAGCAATGGTGACAGTATGCTCCTGGCTCTGCTTCCCAGTCTCTAACTGGAGGGCGTTGTCCTCCAAGTCCAACCCCCTGGGTCTGTACTCAGGTTGACAGTGGGCTAAGGTCAAGTACACCCAAGAAGTGCGCTTGCCGGCAGTTTCAGAAACCATGCCTCTCCGCAGTCCTCTGTCCTTAGAATGGATACCGTGACCCGGGTATCTAATGATGGGATAAAACACCCACAGAATGGTTACTTTACAGAAAGTAAATAATTCATGACCTTACAGTCTCAACGAATGCAATTTCTTTACTGTTTCCCTTTCTGTGGTTTCAGTTACCCATAGTTAATCGTTCTCTGAAAATATTAAAAGCAAAATGTCAGCTCTAAATGACTCATGGAGTTTCAGTTGCATCCTCTTCTGAGGAGCCAGGGAAGGCTCAGGCTGCCATGGCTCTGTTGCACAGGGGACAGGAAGTATTGCTCTGTCCGGTGCGGTCATACTCCGCATGCTGCTCACCGTGGGCCCTGCAGGAGCTGTCCTACGTCGGCTGATGCAGAATCCCAGCACTTGCGTCTGAGCAGTGCCCGTACTTAATGGCTGCCCCAGGGCTCCAAGGCAGTGACTGGCCACCCCCACAGGCCAGCAAGAAGCCGTCACACGCTTGCTCCACGGCAAGGCAAAAGGTTGGACTTTAACAAGAGAAGAAAAAGCTCCTTTGCCGAGATGGCTACGACCAGAAGAGCAAACATTCTGTCTTTGAAACTGTAACTAAGGAACAGGAAAGTGGTATGAGTTTAGCAGTTGAATTTGGAAGTGCCAGTGTTAGATAGAGCAGAGGGCAGTGGAAAGGCAGTGAGTCTGTGGGTAGGAGACATCAGTGGGGGGCACATTATGGTGGACAGCAGCATGTGTGCCCGGAAGCGCCGAGTCGCAGGCCAGCTCAGCATGTGGCACCGGTCATCTCACATTGTAACAAGACAATAAGTGGGGGGGGGCAAGGCAATGAAGGGATGGGAGGGGGAGGAAGGGAGAGAGAGGCAGAGAGAGGCAGAGAGAGGCAGAGAGGAAGAGGGAGAGGAAGAGAGGAAGAGGGAGAGGAAGAGAGAGTCAGAGAGGTAGAGAGGGGGAGAGAGAGAGGCAGAGAGGGGTAGAGAGCGAGGCAGAGACAGACAGAGAGAGAAGGGGAGGCAGAGAGACAGGCAGAGAGGCAGAGAGAGACAGAAGGCAGAGAGAGATGGAGAGAAAGGGAGAGAGGCAGAGAGGTAGAGAGAGGCAGAGAGAGAGGAAGAGGGAGAGGAAGAGAGAGGCAGAGAGGTAGACAGAGGTGGAGAGAGAGAGGCAGAGAGGGGTAGAGAGCGAGGCAGAGACAGACAGAGAGAGAAGGGGAGGCAGAGAGACAGGCAGAGAGGCAGAGAGAGAGGGAGAGAGAATTTGCATATAACTTTTATTGCAGTGAAGAGAGCCCCTGACCTACAGAGTTTATGGTGGTCAAAAGCATATTCATAGCCCTGTTTCCCACCTTTCACATACTACTTGGTAAACGGCAAGTACTGTATGATAAACTACGCTTTGCATTGGCTGAGCACCTCGCTGTGGCCGGAGGTCAATATTCTGAGCACACCGAAGGCAGGGCAAGGCTGAGCCGGGACGTTGTGTAGGTCACCTGTGCTCAATGCGCGTGCAGCCTAGGAGTTCTTTGCTCCTGCCGGCTCGCTGAGGACGCCGGGCTTCTGGCAGTCAGGGAGCACGTGTGCGACGTTGCTCTGTTTGGTTCTTAGTTATTATTGTTCGTCTCTTGGTGTGCTTACTGTGTAAGTTCAATTTCATCACAGGTGTGTGGGAATGAGGAAACAGAGATGCAGACTTTGGTGCTAGGCTTGATTTCAGGTACCATGGGGGTGGGGTGTCTCCTGCAGTATGTGTCTTCGGTAGAGGGAGAACTACTGTACGTAAAATACAGACTTCCAGGTCTCTGTCATGCGAGCGTGGCGTGGACGTTCTCACTTTGCCCCGCCCCCACCCCAGGCCCACTCAGGGGTCCCTAGAAGAGCCAGGGCTTGAGGAAGGACGTGGGGCTGGTGTGCTTCGTCCCCAGTGCACCCCTGCTGGGCTGTGGAGTAAGAGTGCATCACTCTTAAAGGCCCCAGCCCCTGCCAGGGGCCCCAGGCAGCCCCGCTGCCCTGCCTGTCCTTGCCTGCCTGGAAGACTCCCTTCCCCCTCACCGATTCCCCCGCCCCTCCCGCAACTGTGCGGCTCCTTCCTCGATGCTGCTGCTCGCAGTACGCGCTCCGCTGTGCCATCTGCTTCCCACCAGGACCCTGACGGATGCAAGGAAAACCAGATTACGGAGCTGAGCTTCTCATCTGTGCTGGAAAGAAGAAATTTATTTTGCTTTGGTCTCCATAAGTCAGATTTGTTTCCACTTGGAAATCAATCTAAATTGTTCCAGAAACTCAAGTTAAATGACTATTTACTGTGGTCATTTTATTTCAATTAAAAAAGCATTACTCTCTAATATAGGGATACGATCTATTTCAGATGACTCCTCCCTCTCTCTCTCTCTCTCTCTCTCTCTCTCTCTCTCTCTCTCTCTCTCTTTCTTTCTTTTGCATTTTAGGGAAGATCTACAGAGTGTCCAGGGTCTCACGACTCAATCGGACTTGTAGTGATCCGCCTCTTTACAGCCTCCAAAGAGCTGGGAGTATAGGCGCGCGCCGTCACGCCCAGTCTCAGTTGCAGTCTCAGGGTGCCCCGGGTGTGGGGCCAGCACGACAGGCACGGGAACGAAACCCCCGGCCCCTGCGCTTGCTTGCAGGTGCTTTAATCTGCTGCGCTACTTGGCCAGCCTTTCAGATGACTTTGGAGATGGATTCCAACTCTGTGAAACATAGCTTGGAAAAAAGTTCATTTAAAAAAGAAGTCAGAGCAGCACCCCTACATCTTTGTCGGTTAGCAGAGGGGTTGGGTAGACCTCGAGACCCGAAGTGCTTGCAGTCATGGTTGGTCAGATACAAATGCATCTCTCAGTCCCATAAAGGCTGGGAGGTGGCAGCTGGGGACAGAGTGCTCCACGGAGCTTTCAGGACGCAGGTGGTCAGCCGTTTGTCCACCAGTGGGAGGCGTAAGAGGCCAAGAGGGGAGAGCACCATCCACAGAGGAGAGCTTGCTTTTCCTGACAGCGTGGGAGGAAGTGGGGACATTTTGCTAAGTGACAAAAGCCAGGCCCAGGATCTCACTCACGTGTGGGAAATGAGAAGCTCGTTTGTAGAAGCAGAGGACAAATGGCCGCAGTTAGGGCTAGAGAAGGGTAAGCGCGGGGAGAGAAGTCAGTGAGATCTATTTTGCAACATGGTGGCTGCGCATGAAGACGCGACACTGTGTTCTTGGGTAATGCCAAGGGGAGTGACGTGCGGTGTCCTCACCACAAACTTGGTAACACCCAGAGGTGACGCGTTGGACTGTCATTCCCTGCTACGATGCACTCCAGCCCTGGGGGAGCCGCCGGCTCTTGGGGTCTTGTGAATGATGCTGCAGAGTATACTGGGGCGTCCGCTTGTTCAGCTCTTACCACAGAGGTTGCAGAACTGGGAAGAAGAAATCCTTTCCCCAAAGGGCCGGACGAAAGGCACGTTAGGCTCTGTGGAGCGCACGCAGCCTCTTGCTGTCCTCACGCCCTGCCTGCCTCTTCCCCACCTTCTTCCTGTGTTTCTTTCTCTTTCACCACCGTTTCTCCCTTTTCCCGAATGTTGGCCCCGCCGTGAAGGAGACAAAGACCCCCAGAAACAAGAAGAAAATTTGAAGCGCTGTATTAGCTGAGCTCAGCGGCCACAGTCCCCTGTGGGTCAGGAGAAGGAAGCAAGCTGCTGAGGTGAAACAAAGAATTTTAAAGGGACAGGGCTAGGGGTGGGAAAGGGAAGGTGAGTCATAAAGTATCCTTAACTGGGCCGTGGTGTTCTAGGCAGGCAGAAATGGGGACGAGGAGTCATCAAGTGTGCCTGGCTGGGCCAGGGTGTTTTGGGCACAGAGCATAGAGTCCTTGAGCAAGCTGAAACAAAGCTACATGCTTAATCTGCCGGACATGGACAGTCAAGGTTGCAGCATAGCTATGGTTGATGCATCGTGGAGCATCAGAAGTGGGGTGGGGGAAGGGGGCCCATGGCTGGGTGAGCCAAAGTTTAACTCTTAACCAACTTCTAGCAAAATGGAGGCAGCTTTATACCATGGAGTTACTCATGACTAGCTTATGATATTATACCAGCTTGTAACACTGAAATCCTTTAAAAATGGAAAATGTTATCCTTGGCTGAGGTACCGGCCTGAGACAAGCACCCAGGGTGTGGCACACTGCCCTCTGCTGCAGAGGCAGGAGTGCCTGGATGGTGGCCAAAGCTGCGCTCTCTGCTTTTCTCAGGCTAGCAGTCAGGGCGAGTGCGCTGTCCCAAGAGAGGACTCCAGCATCCCATTGGCCGAGCACGGTGAAGATCGCGTTCTTCTTCCAATCAGCATCTAATAACCTTTGCAGAGTATGTGTCTCCCAGGGCTACTCTGTCCATGGGTGGTCAGTCAAGGCCCCGGTTTCTGCAGCCTTATAACTTCTTCTCCCTCTAGGTTGTGGGGCTTCTCCCTGCCTGGCTGCCTCCAGGGGAAAGGGATGGGCTGAAGAGGAACCGTTTGCTCGTAAGTGTTGACGTTGTGTCACTGGCAGCTCGGCCTCCCCCTCACGCCCCACCCCACTACCCTGGTGTGTAAAGAAACAAAGACGGACATCTCAGAATATAGTGTTCTGAACAAAAAATTAACAGTAGTTGTATTACATATTTTCATCATCAAATCTGTTTAGAGTAATAGATATAGGTATGTAAGATTGGTCAAATAACTAGACATTAACACTTTCAATAAACCTTATTTATTTATTGATTTATTTACTCTTCCAGGTGCATTTTGTACTTAAGTTGCTCTTCTAAAAAAATTTTACAGGGGCTGAGGATGCAGAAAATACAAAGTTCTGAGTTTGATTCCTGGTACCCCCAAAATTAATTAATTAATTAATTAATTAATTCTTTTTAGTTCTTACACTAGGGAGACTATACATTATTTACATATATAGGTCTGGTTTAACAATATAGTGTTTTGGAAAGAGACTGTTACACACACAAACACACACACGTGCACACACACACACACACATACACTAAGTAAAGGAGAGGTAGCTAAAGCAGCCTTCTCCTCTCATCCGTAACTTCCGGTAGATTCTAGCGACCTCAGCACCACGCCCCACATCCGCCATGATTTCCCTGGTGCTTTGCCTTGCTAATGCGTGTGCAGGATAAGTCCATCCACTGTCCTTCCATGTTTCACGCCGAGCGGCCTCCTTTGCCCCACAACCCCTGAGCTTCGGGCCATTATTAAGTATGTTCAGGTTATCTGTGCCCGTGAGGTGTGTGGTATTCACTAAGCATGTTTTCAAACCCTAGACTCAGAGCAACCGAGGTTCGCAGTTTATGGCCGCCACGTTCGAGCACCGTTAGTTTCTCA
This sequence comes from Myocastor coypus, assembly GCA_004027025.1. Lineage (NCBI taxonomy): Eukaryota > Metazoa > Chordata > Mammalia > Rodentia > Myocastoridae > Myocastor > Myocastor coypus. The sequence continues at coordinate 18,624 of PVJA010008198.1, forward strand.
TCTGTGCAATGGGAATGATAACAATGTCGACGGTAATATTGTGTACTTCATCCCCGAATGACAGAGAGGTTAGCTACAAAGACCTAAATGTGGTTCCCATGTGCGACAAAAACTTCTGGAAACATCAACTATTATTAGCTGTTAATTTTTTTTTTTTTTTTTAAATTATGGCCGGCTCAGCCTGCCCTGAGGTTAGGGCTGGTGCAGCATGTGGTGCCGGGGATTGAACCACAGTCCCTGAGGTTGCCTAAGCTTTCCTAAGCAGACACACTAGACCACTGAACCATCTTGCGGGCCCAGCTGTTAACTTTTTTTATGTTCAAAGTTAAATATATAGGCGTGCGAACTTCAAACCTTAATACTTTCAATTAAGGTATATGTTCTGAGATCTCCTTTATTAGAGGTGGCAGCTATTTTGTGGAATTTTCCTATAACCATATTTTGTAATTATGATCTTTTCTTATTTTTGAGGCCTCACCCATTGTCTCACTGTGTATCTGAGGCTGACTTGAGCTCACTATGTAGCCCAGGCTGGCCTCAAACTTGTGGTGATCCTCCTGCTTCAGCCTCCTAGGTGCTGGGATCGTAGTGTGCGCCACCACACCCAGCAATGACCTGACCTTTTCAAACAGAAGAAAATTAGGGAACGTACGTATTTTTCACATATGCAGTACATTATCATTATCAGTAGCCACTGTGCCAAAGATGAAATCTCCCAAACATTTTCTTCAGGGATGTGTGGCCATCTCCAACCATATCAAGTTAAATTATTTTACATTACTCTACATCTTAAAAAAGTTGAGTTATGTAGGCTCTGTTGGTTTTGGGAAAAATAATTTCTTTGATGAAATCTTACTCATCATTAACTGGCTGAACTTTAGAATGCAATGGGGGCACATCAAAATAAATGTAAACAGAGTCTTTTTTAAATTTTTTTTATTTTAGGGAAGGGCCTGTAGGGCATTCAGGATCTCACCCTTAGATGGGACTCACGGTGATCCACCTATTTACAGCCTCCCAAGAGGCTGCAAATTACAGTGCCACGCGCCCTGTCTCAGTTGCCATCTCAGTGCACCCCGGAGGCGGGACCCACACAGCAGGCTCAAGGAATCTTAATAACTTTCGATGATAACAAAAGTTCTGACTAAATTTAAATTGATTTTGTACCCTCGTGTTAATAGCGGTACAGCTATTATATAGCTATTAATGATGATACAGCTATTATAATTACAGCTATTATAATAAACGAGAATTATTTAACTGGTTAAACATTACATTATCATCTGCATAGAATGACCATTTTTTTTTTTTTGCTGCTTGAGACTTATTAGCATACCTGTGCCATGTGTCTATATTAGCTGAGAATATATTACCAACAGACTAGAATATTTTTGTCTGATCTAGCACAAGATACTAACAGTTTCGATTGTAAAATTAACTGGCTACTTAAAATACATCTAAAAGTATTTTGTGGGGGTGGAGTGAGAATTTAAAAAGAGATATTTTGCAAATCTGTAATTAAATAAGGTAATCCCATTATTCTACTTGACTTCTTAGCTTGCAGGGCAGCATTGCCTACAGGGCCATCAGCTTGGAGACTGCTTTAATCCTTTGTGATACTTTTAATTCACTTACCAATGCTGCCATGGGAAAGGTTGCTGGTGAGCCAGCATTTATGAACAGTGATGCTTCCGCCATGTGTGAGAGATTTGGGCTTGGCCACAGAGACGTCACATCCAGGGCTAACGGAAGTTTCATAAAGCCAGTCCCTACTATTGGTTCTTAGGAGAGATTTTATAATCAAGCTTTCACGATAGCACGGTCTATGTCTGGTACATTCAAGGACACCATACCTGGTGCTGTGGGTAAAAGATACGACCGACTCACGTAAGGCAGAAAGGGGAGACCTCAGCGTGCGTCCAGGAGCCGTGGAAGGCGTGCGTGTTGGGAAATTCGGCAGCACAACCCACCTCTCTTGAAGCTTTATTGCCTGACATGTTAGAGACGGCGTGGCATATTCCCCGCATACGGAGCTCTGGCTTCCACTCTGAGGCCCTGGGTCTGCCCTGGCTGGAGAGCCGCTCTCCAAGGTCACTGCTTTTGGATCCTCCAGGCCCTGCTGTGGACGGGCATGCATCTCCACGTGCTGCCCACAAAGGCAGCACCTGCTTGCTTCGTCAGTGTGAGAGCTTCGAGTCCTTCTGTGTCGATGGATCCAGGCACCACATGTCCCGGCCGCTGGCTCCTCCGCATGTCTTTCCTCCAAATGCAAAAATGAAAATGCACCTTGTTCTTTCATTTCATCAGCCACTATTATATGATACGGACAAAGGCCCGTGTTATTAAAAAAGACTTTGCCTGGGGCCATCAGATTGAGCAGTAGTGACAGAGAACTATGCCTTGCCTTCGCGCTTTTGGCACCTGTCCTCAGGAGAGCAATGGTGGATGAGGCGGTGGATGAGGCAGACCAAGTGGGTCAGAAATCTGTGGTCCTGGCTCTTTGCTCTTTGTCATGTGGTCCCTAGACCTGCAGTTCCGTACCTTTTCAGAGCCCACTGGAAGCACAGCTGCCAGGGCCCACCCAAACCTTTATTAGAATCTGCCTTGCCCCGGGAGCCCAGGAGGGATACGCACAGCTGGAGGTGGGGGCGCCTGCCCCCGCCAACTGACTCATGGGCAGTCATTTCTTTCATCACGTACTATGACGGTTGTAATATAATGTAGTAGAGGAAATCTCCAGCTCTCATCTTAGGAATGCTCTGGAATATGATAGACATTCTGTGTTTGCTCAGTGAATAAACAGGGTTTGGGTCACTGTGGAACGACAGGTATTGGTCTCTTAGATATCTTTGTGCCCCTTGGGGCAGATGACAGTTACATGAATATCATATTATTGCCTATTTTCCTTTTGCCTTCATTCTTGGATTGGAATACTGTTCCCATGAATATGATAGTACTACGCTCAGCCTCGCTCCCCTCCTCCCCCGACTCTGAGACAGATGTTCTCATGCTTTTATTAATTTTCTTTTGCAGTGCTAGGGATCAAACACAGGACCTTGTGCATGCAACAAGGGCTCTGTCACCGCGTTAAATCTCCCGCCCTGTTATTTCATTTGAATCGACAACAATCATGCATATTTAATGGAAAGTATGATAGTTCAATACTTCGATACAATATACAATGGGCAAATGAGGGCAATTAGCGTTACCATTTATCATTTCTTTGTGTGCCTCCTCTCCTCTGGTTCTTTATAAAGTGTTAATATATTATTATAAACTATAATCATCCTACTGTACTATAGAACACTAGAATTTATTCCTCCTATTTCGCTGTCTTTGATTCCTGAACCTAATTTTCTTCTATATCTCCTTTCCTTTTGTCCTTCTTAATTTATAACAATCACCACTTTGTTCTGTTTTATTTGGGAATCACCTTTTGGTAGCTTTCAGATCTGAATGAGCACACGGGCTTCTTGTCTTTCGGGCCTGCCCTATTTCATTTAGTTTCGTGTCCTCCCATGATGTTCATGTTGCTGCAGAGGACAGGGTTTCACCCTCCGTGGCTGGATGATCTTCCCTTGGGTGAATGTCCTTGTCCTGCCCTTCGCCGACGGACACCTCAATTGACACCGTGTCTTGGGGAAGTTGTGAGTGGAGCTGCAGTACCCGTGGGTGCGCCGGTAGCCCCTTGATGTAGTGACTGCCCTTCCGCTGGGTATGCACGCCCGGGAGTGGCGCGGCTGGGCCCTACTGGTACATTCTGTTTCATGTTGTCAGGAGCTGCCACACTGTGTTCTAAATGGCTGCACCAGCACAGTCTCACTGGCAGTGTCTGAGAGTTCCCGTTTCTCCACATTCCCACCAGCACTGAATACAGCATATGTTTTAACCTATGAAGATCAACTGTGCAGTTATGGTGTATAACGTGGTGTGTTGACATATCTACACACTGTCACAATGGCCAAATCGAGCTATTTAGCATATGCATGGCTTTGTATACTTCTTTTCTGTGTGTGGTAAGAGCCCTTAAAGACTGTTCTCTTAGCCATTGTCAAGGAGACAATGCAGTATTATTAACTTCTCACCATGATACACAAGAGTTTTCTTTAACTTTTTCATCCTGTGTAGCTAAAATTTTGTGCCCCCGCAGCACAACTGATTTCTAGGGGGCATGTTCTTTTGAAAGCTGTTTTGTTAAATAGAAGAGGGGTAGATGCTCTTTTGCAGCCCATGATGGGACCTCGTCTTGTTCCTGGTGGCCTCCCTTTGGGCCAGGAGGAGGCGAAGCTGACAGCCTGCACTCCAGAGACCCCCTGCAGTCTGCAACCTCAGCTCGTTGACCAGGCACCCTGGATCTTGTGGGTGGAGCTGTGGCAGTGGGTGAGAAATGCCAGAGAAGTCCCCTCACTTATCAACATGAATCTCAGGGAACACAGCCAAGTTTGTCTTCTTATTTAGAGCAAGATTCTAACCAGCGACTTTTAGGAACAATTGACACAAATCCCCAAATACTGCCTCAATCCCAAGTCTGGCTATAAAAACTAATTTAGGATAGTCTGCAGCTAGACTGCATTTTGTTCTTGGAATTTGCCTTATGTAGAAAACATATTTGTTCTTTCCCTAAAGAATTCTGGGTGGCCTAAGCATTTGCTTAGGCAAGCTCAAGGACCATGTTTGATCCCTGGTGCCACATGCCATGCCAGCCTGGCTCCTGTGCGCACTGAACTGGCCACCAAGACCTGGCATGGTGGCGCAAGCCTGTAATCCCAGCACTCGGGAGGCTGAGGCAGGAGGAGGCAAGCTGCATAGGGAGACCCTATAACAAATATATATATTTTTTAAAATAAAGAAGAATTTTAGAGGACAGAATGTGAAACAAAAATCTTAGATTCTTGCCTGGAATCCTCCATGGCAAAGCCACTGGAACACAGAGTAAGTGCTTTCATAGGCTCCAGGGCCCCTGAAGAATTTCAGTTAGGAAGGATCATGAGTTACAGACAGGAATATAACCCTCTGGTGGGGCATAGCATGGACATAAGACGGTGGCTAGGCGTTCAACTACCCGACCTAATGGTGACCGCTATACTGCTTGGAAGGTAAAACAAGCCTTTCTTCTTTTATTTTTACTTTAAAGAATCTTAAAGAAACAAAAAACAAAAAACAATAAAAAGGGATGGCCAAATAGCTGAGTGGATTAAAGCACCTGCAAGCAGGTGCAGGAGCCCTGGGTTCAGTCCCCAGACCTGCCATGCTGGCCCCACACCCTGGGCACACTGAGATGGCAGTTGAGACTGGGCGTGGTGGCACATGCCTGTAATCCCAGATCTTGGGAGGCTGTGAACAGGCGAATCACTATGAGTCCAATCTAGCAGTGAGGCCCTGAATGTCATGTAGACCCCTAAAAAAATAAAGTAAAATGAAAAAGCAATAAAAACGATACAGAATTTCAAAACAAGATGATAGGAAATTAATAATTGTTATTATATTGCATATTGTTATCTTCAAAGTAGTTGCTCAGATAACCAGATATAGGCATGGAAAATTGATCAAATTATAAACACTAACTGTCCCTTTCAATGAAGTGGTAGTATAATTAGCTGATATAGCCAATTATATATATATATATACACACACACACATATATATATTGCTGAATACACACTTCTCAGCTAAAGAAATACAAATGGCAAATAAGTATATGAAAAAATGTTGAATAGCATTGATTATCCAAGCAATGCAAATTAATACAAAACTGAGATACTAGCTCACCCCAGAAAAAAATGGCTACCATAAAAATATCAACCAATAACAAATGCTGGCAGGGCTTTTGGGAAAAAGGAACCCTTCTCCACTATTGGTGGGAGAGTAGACTGATGAATCGCTGTGAAAATCAGTGTGGAGATTCCTCAAAAGCTAGCAGTAGAGATCCCATTCGACCCAGTTATTTCCATTTCGGATATTTTTCCAGAATTAAAAGCATCATACTCAAGCAATCTATATGCATCCATGTTTATATCAGGACACTGTGTTATGGCTAAATCTTGGAAACAACCCAAATGCCCTTCAACTGAGGAGTGGATAAAAGATGTGTTATTTTTATACAGTGGAGTATTAGCTGTAAAGAAAGATAAACCCAAGGCTTTTGAGGATAAATGAATGCAATTAGCGACTATACGTATAAGTGAAATAAATCAGACTCACACGCATAAATATTCTATTGTGTTCCTAGCGTAATAAACTGAGAAAGGTAGATATGCCTTCTTTGAATTGTATGTGTCAGATTCTTGTCCCAGCTGATCAGTATATTGCATAAAGTGACAGTTACAGGACCCAGGAATTAGACCCTGGACCTCTTTAGGAGGTCATCGTTCCCAACCCCACAAGTAGATAAAAGAGGAGTCTTTGAAGTGTGAGAAACACTTTAAAGATTTTTAAGATTCTTTCTTTCATTTTCTTAGAGTTGAACCTTGTTATTTGTATCCTTTTTAATTCGCAGTCAGCCATATCATCCTAATGGTCTGCCAGATGGAATGGCATTGAATCATCTCCATGTTTGATTCTGAGGGGTCCAAAGTGAAAAAAAAAAAAAAAAAAGAATAAAAGAAAGAAAAGCAACTTGTGTGTGTGTGTGTGTGTGTGTGTGTGTGCGCGTGTGTGTGTGTGTGTAGTGGGGAATAGATCAGACTACATGTTGTTTTTAAATCTGAGGAGCCCTGAGGAGGTTCCCCATGGTGTCATGTGGTACAGGGTGGGAGGGGCCTGGGTAGGGGAGTTCCAAGAGTCTGCTTTGTGTGTGCTTTGGTAGGATTTGGGACAACTGCCAGCACAGCCTGCTCCTGTATTTCTATCTTGTGCCCAGGGAGCCCTGAAGTAGCTTCCATGTTCAGCGTGTCTACCTTAAGGTAGGAGAAAGGCACGAAGCCCTGTTCCTCAGTTCTTTTCTGAGTATTCCACACCCACCTCCCTGCTTTTGAGGTTCCCTCCAGTGTATGTCACCGTTGCTTTCTCTCACCGTTGCTTTCTCTCACCGCACAACTCAGGTCAGTTTCGTGACAATAAGGAGACAGATTTGAAACTGTATTTTGGAAGTCAACCTAAGTGTTATGGTTTATGTCTAATTGTCCCCCCAAAGCCTCATGCAATCATGGGGCAGGGACTTCTAGAATTTGAGACTTGACTCATGATCCACTGGGATTACGTGTTTTGGTATGGAAAGAACTATAAGTCTGAGTCCTTCTGGGATTGTCTGTGTAGCCTAAGGCAGATAGGCTGAGGCAGAGAGCCTGAATATGATATAAAGAGAGACAGAGAGACAGACTCTCGCTGTTGCTCTCCGCTGCCCTGCTTGGTCAGTTCTCTCTGTTGTCTTATTGTTGCTGACCCATCACCATGAACTGGATGCTTTCTGCCCTGTTCCACACAGCCTTGGGCCAGCCAAATATGGATTGAAACCTCCACAAAGTGTGAGTTGAATACGCCTTTCCTTCCTTCATTTTGAGTGTCAGGTATTTGTCCCGGCAACGAGTAACTAAGACACTAGGACACACTGAAGAGTTCTTCTTGGTGTAAAAGCAGGGGAGAATCTCTTTGGAAAGTTGTGGGCCGAGTGGGAAGAGGACAGGTAGCGAAGTAGGGGTAGGCCAGGTGCTGGAGCCACTGTCACTAGCGGAGAGTTGGTGGACGGACCCACCCACCCTCCTCTTCTGAGGTAGAACTGAAATCGTGTCTAGGTCACACACACTTGATGAAAGCGTTGTGGTGGGGCTGTGTAGAATGTGAGGACCCGCTCCTTCTCTGTTTGGCGCAAGCGCTCCTGGACTCCCTGCTTGCCTCCGCTTTCCCAGTGTTCCACCCTGCTTTATGCATGAGGATGAAAGGCAAGAGTGAGGATTTCCTTGAGCTCCCTGTGGATTCCTGTGAGCCAGAGGCAAAGCCAAGCTTTGGACCACCTCAGAAGCATCCCTGGGAGCCCTGGCAGGGCGGCCCAGATTGTGCTTCTGGGTCACGGTGATACACTTAGTTTTTTGAGGAGTTGGAAAGTCATCGCAATGCTGGGAGAATGCTAGGACTCTGGGAGCTGGCATTCAGGATCTAGCTGCCTAGGCACGCACAGGCGCACTGTCCAAAGATTGAATTGTTTTTACAAAGCAGATTTTGAGCTTCCAAGCAAATTTGCAATATTTGGTTTTCTATGCTTTGAGTTAGATGGCATTGGAGGAAGGATGTTGGTTCTAAGGAGCCCTACAATTTCATGTGTAAAATAACCCCTCTGCAGGCTACTTAACACCTTTCAGCGAAATTAATTCAGGGTTAAAGGCAAAGCAACGTAACTTACAGAAAACAGAAGTGGGGAAGCATTATTTGGCAAATCATTTAAAGTGTGCCTAATGCCAATAGCAAAGGGTGAGAAAACTTAATAGGCGTGGGAAGAGAAGAGCAATTAAAGGTGTCAAGAGATCCACAAAAACGAGTGACATCCAAGGAACCGAAATAGAACTAACGAAGGGGTGCTGGAGGGAGAGGTGACAGCGCGGCGCAGTAACCTCGGATCCTCCTCCATGTGGGTGGGAGTGGCCCTGGGCTGGCCAGGAGCCAGCAGGACAGAAAGCAATAGAGTGGGAAGAATGAATGAGCTGCCACTGTAATGGAGGCCACGGAGCTCAGCCATGATGTTTCCCATACTGCACTGTGCCCCAGTCATATGCCGGGTGAAAAGCCCAGAGTGAAGTCTGAAGAATTAAGGGTCCCTTAAAAAAATATTCAGCGTTTTGTATGCAGCTAGGATTCTGAGGTTGCTGTTCCAAGATCTGTGGCCCCTGCTGTATATATTCTGGTACTCAAGCAGCATGGAGGCCCTTCATAATTTGGTTTTGTGGTAGAGCATGGGTGTGTTCAACCATGGCCTGGCTTCTTCCTGTGTATCTTCTCAACCTGGGCCTGGAGGCCACAGGAAAAGAATGCCATAGATTCAAAGCAAGAGAAGGATTCAGTGTGTGCGGAGGGATGGCGTGCTGTGGCTTGCAAGGCTGAGGATGGAGAGGGACCTCATGGAGCTGAGAGCTGAGGGCTTCCACCATGGAGTGCACAGGACTGGAGTCCTGCAGAACTGAGAGGAATCTGAACCTTTCCCCCAGTGAGCCTGAGTTCTGTCAGCAGCTTGATTTTGGACTTGCAAGACCCTAAATGGCGAACTCAGGCGCTTCACACACAAATTTCTGATCTAAAAATCAATCAGCTGATAAATACATATTGTTACAAGCAGCAACAATCATGGTAGTTTATTATGTCTCAACAGAAATGCTGTATACAGCAGCCAAATGAATGCCTCTCTCAGCTGATTTTATAACAAATATTTTTATTAATGGAGTTCAGTGAGACTTCTTTTCTGGGTGTGAGTGACTGCTATGACTAATTCATAAAATACGTTAAATAGAAGTTATAATCACCAGAAGATATGCCACCAAAAATTAAAATTCTTTGAAATGGGCATAGAGATATTCCTTACATTTTTAAAAAATGGACCCTGAGAAGTTTCTTTTAAAAGAAGCTGTGCAGTTCTTCCTGACTGTCTTACTCTTACAGTGATCATCTCCAAAGGCAAAGAGCATGGGGTACATTTTTAAGGGAATTTGGGCTTAAAACTTAATCACAGGGGAAAAACCTCGTAGGTGCATGGCCACTCCTCAGAGAAACAAGTTGTACCTACCCGCTATTCCCAAGGCCACACTGCTCTGGATGCGGCTTCCCAAGGGGATCTGTATACATAGAGAAGCTTTATGTGTCAGCCAGATTTTCAGTCCTGTGACAAAATATTCAGGAGCAATCAACTTAAAGGAGAAAACATTCATGGTGGCCCATGGCTTCACAAGTTGCCCTCTGAAGTCGATCGGCCCCATTGTTCCTGAGACGGTGGTAGGGTAGAACATCACGGCCGAGCCACACAGAGGGTGGGTCGGGGGCAAAATGGGCCCTTCCAGGGCACACCTCAAAGAAGCATGCCCTGTATTTCCTCCAGCTATGTGTGACCTCCCAGAACCTCCACCACTTCCCAGCGGGCTGTTACATTATGAATCCATTCATGGGTTCCTTCATGGATGAAGGCCCATCCGCCACGACCCTACTGTGTCCCAAAGTCCCTGCCTCTGAGTGCTGCTGCGCTTCCAGGGACACTTCAGATTCAAACCACAACACAGAGGCACTGTGAGAAATCCCCCTCCCCCTACCCCCATCATTAGGGGGATGACGGCTCAGCCTGGACACGTCATTTCCAAGAGAACATATGGCTAGCTTTCTGGGTTTAGCCCCCCTCCCTTGACAGGTTATCGACGTCTTTATCCTTCTCCTATAAGGTAAAAGAGTTGACGATCCAGAACATGGGCTTACAGGGATAAATCTCCTTTCTGAGACTTTTGAGTTAATAATAGGATCGTTTCCTCTGAAATCTCTATTCAAAGCCATTTTGGTTCCTGTCTTCTTTCCGCTCTTCCAGGGTGGGAAGACAGAGCGAGTACTCGCGTTGCCACGGGCAGGCAGGCATAATCATCATCAAGGAACATGAGACGGAAGCCAAAACCTTTGCCAGACTCCGAGAAACAAACTGCACTGCGTACGCATCACAGACTTCCTGGCTGTGGCGATGGCAGCCTCGTTGTGTTTCTCAGCCCGGGTCTCTCTGTGTTTCTTATGGCAAATGTCACATTGTTGACTCTCCATGGTGGAACGTAAGAAAGAAGGATCATTAGGCAACCTTTGGAAAAAACAAACATCTTCCGTTGGTTTGGGAATGCTTTGGAAGAAAAGAATTTCTGAGAACGATTTCCCTATATTTTAGCAAAAAGCCTGTGTTATGCTGGGAATACAGGTTGACTTATTATAAACTGGTTGTGGGACTTCGCATCAGAAATCATACAAATTTAAAGTCTGTGGCATTTCTATTAGTTTTAGAACAGAAAAAAATATATGTAGTATTTTTTGCATTCTTAACAAGCATAGGAGGGTTCACACGGACTCAGGCAGGCTGAGATCCACTGTTCACGGACATCAGCGTCACGTGGCAGAAAGGGCTTTCTTTATTTTTTTAACAGTTGATTATTTTTAATGGACAAAAGTGAGGTTGCTCATTCACATCCTTTTGTTTCCTACTTTCTTTCATGGTTAAGTTTCATGATAAGCAGAGAAGTAGAATTCAGTAGATCTACCTGCTCCTTGGCCCCATCACCCACCCTCGTTAGGTGCTGGACATCAACCCCAAGATTTTTCTCATTCCTGCTCCGAGCTGGTGCTGCTGCTTGTGCTCTTAGGGAGGGGGCTGTGTTTTTTCTTGTCTTCTTCCTCTGAGAACTGTGTCATGTGTTCACCTGAATAATCCAAGAGGCAGAGGTAATCGTAATAAGTCAGGTACTGCGTTTCTGTTTGATGTTGACTCTGGAGGCAGATGGTAGCTAGGTGTGGAGGGCAGAGGGAGGGTGTCCTGCAGGAAGGACGGGCATGGTTGGCTGCAGGGCCTACTGCAGCTACTGATTGTGTTCTAGTAGGGGTGGGAAGTAAGGTTGGAGGCTGGCGTTTGTGCTGATGGAGAGTGCTAATTGGCTGCGTTATGGAGGCTCGGTTAGAGGAACAGCAGAGCGCAGGACAATCAGGAGGCCATTTCCAAAGTCCCACAAGAGCTTGCATGTCCTTGGACTTTGGAGATGATGGAGCAAACGGAGTGGCAAGATTGCAGCTCTGTTTAGGAATTTGTGTCAGCTGGACTGCAGACTGGGGATGGATTGGCAGAGGCAGAGGAGTGGAGACTGGCTTTCGGGGTGGGTGCTGTGGAAGATTATTGGGTTAAGAATGGTTATGCTTTCTCTGGAATCTGGAACTCTGAGAAAGAACTTTAAATTTTTTTTTTTCTTTGTTTCAGGTGGAAAGCTTGCTTTCCATTTTGGATGTAATTAACTTAGGATTCATTCCAGGCAATGGAAAGATGTCCAGGAGATACGTATAGCTGACACCTTTATCGTTTAGTGAAAAAAAGAGTTCAGGAAATAAGGTAGAATTCTAGAAATAAAATTCTATAAGATTGGGCTGGGAATATAGCTTAGTGGCACAGTGCCTGCCTGGCAAGCATGAAGTCATGAGTTCAATTCCTAGTACAAGAAAAAAATATATAGGATTAAGTAAAAAAAAATCATAGAAATTTCAGGTTGGCAATTCAATTCTCAAGATGCTCCTTCCAAATACTGTAATTTCACATTTCCCCAACACACTGTGGCAATATTTTAATTTGTTTTAGTTTATGAGAGAAGAAAATGGTAGGAATAAAAGGTGGGTAAAGGGAGCTCAGAACAAGCTCTGTGACAGAGGTCATGGAAAAGGGCGAGCGTGGCGGGAGAGCTAGTCCTAGGGCTTTATCCTGGCTGTGGAGGGAAGAACAGGTGAGTGGTTTGATCTAAACCTTGGAACCATAGCAGACAACAGAGGGAAAACACGGAGCCAGCGTGGGGAAAGCTTGCTTTCCCACAGCTCCCTTTGGAAGGCATAATATTGAGTTTGGTTTTTGACAAAAACCCCACAGTCCCCCCTGAGCCTCCATTCTTGGAATCATTTTTGAACAGATCTTTAAAACAAGGCAAATTGTTTGCCTAGAGAAATGGTCCAGTGAGTGGGAAAAAGCCACTAAAAGCAAATTCAGTATCTGTCTGTATATCATGGCCTACATGTAAGTTTGCCCATGTCATCAGGACATGATGGGATTTCTATGAGAAAGGCAGTCTGTCTATCTATGAAAATGTTTAAAAGTTCTACATTTGGATCCAAATGTAAATTGGGTGAAATAACATTTCCTTCATATTTTAAATTATATCATATCAACTGAAACAGAGAATGAGAAAACAGAGCTTGTTAAGGATGGTTGTTGATGCAAATTTATGTATCTATGCATTTTTCAAGTCATAAAGTGATAGAGATAGGTAGAGATAAGCTAAATATTATTGACTAAAATATGAGTGTGGGATCCAAGTTATTTTATCCAGTTGGGTGTTTGGCAGCATCCAATGTCCTGCAGAGATGATAAATCAAATTTTTAAATGTAGAGTAGGTCTGTCTTTTTAAAAAAATTATGGATTTTAATGAGAAAGAAAACAAGGAGACAGTTTCAAAACAGGTTAGTAGGACAGTTACAATAATTAATACATTGAATATTGTGGTCTTCATAGTAGTTGTTCAGAGTACAAGATGAAAACATGGTATCTTTTCTAAACACTATTAGTACCAATATTTCTTCTCACTGAACTAAAAGAAAGTAGTTGTATGTAGAGTCTAACAGTCTATAATAGTAGAGGGTAATCAGCAGAACTGGCAATATTGAAAGCTGTTGACTTGAGCCTTTTACAGCTCAGCATATTAACATGGCTTTCCTTTTTATACCTCGTGATTAGACTTTTCTGCTGGATGGTTAAGACCAAGTTAAAGCAAGACCTGTCTAACAAAACATGTAACTTTTGTATCTGACAAGGTCAGTCAAATACCCTCAGGATTTACCTTGAAACCATGTACAGCGTTTTGTAGAACTTTTGTCCATGTCCATCTGGATGAGTCACAGCCACTGCTTGACCAATTTGCTCTCTGTGAAAGCCCGAGGGAATGTTTTCTGTCTAGGTGACTCTCCTTAGGCACACTATACATCATCGAGCCCTTTCCTCTGTGGCCCCATAATCTCCTTAGAGTAGGCCTGTCTTTAAACTCTGCTTTATTGTCTCCTGTGAGAGAGCCAAAAGACCGAATGCTGGCCTCCACCTAAGTGGGGCTGTGAGCTGACAGAAGCGTGCCTGCGGTGGGTGGTCATTGCTAGGACAGCTTCCTTTCAGAAGTAGTGGGGCTTCTCGTCTCGCCCCAAAGGCCTGCAGGTACTCACTCCTCTCCATTCCATTAGGAGCCGTGCACTAAGGCGACAGCAGTGCTCAGTAGTTACAGGGGCAAGGGTCCCTGGGTCCCTGTTTATGTGGCCAGGGGTGAGGGATTCAACTTTTGCTGACACTCAAATCTGCGCACTACTCCCATTGGCTTTTAAGAATGTGAGCACAGTCTCAAAGTTTATCAAACAGAGAGAGAGAGAGACAGAGAGAGAGAGAGAGAGAGAGAGAGAGAGAGAGAGAGAGAGAATAACATAGAAGAGTGTGTCTCTTTCTTTTTTTAATATACATATATTTTTTCTTTTCTGGAACCTGGGTTTCCTTCTTTCATTTCTTCTTCGGAATATTTGTTTTTTTTCCATTAACTTTACTTTGGCATTGTCTTTTATTTGTAGTTTTTTCTTTTCTTTGAGGAATCTTATTGTTCTCAGAGTTCTTTTCTCTCAAGTCACTTGCACCTGTCTCCTTTCAAAGGAAACCACAAGCTGATCATTGTGCCCAGTGGTCTCCTAGGTAAGAAGTGTGTCTGGCTAATTGGCTAGATATCGGCGCCCCCCACTGAGCTGTAGTTTTCTTTAAAGAGTTCTCAGTGTCCTCCCAGCCAGTCATCTTTTCCATTTAACCATTTTCTTTTTCTTCATAGAAATTGCTTTGCAAGTCTGATTGTGATAGAATTAGTGAGAGCAGAACATCCAGAAACTTGTCCTTGAGAAACATCTAGGATGCCCTACTTGGAAAGATTTCCTTGTTACCCCTTCAAAGACATATTTCACTTTACCTAGTGCATCTGTAACTCAAAGCAAAGTGGATTCTGTCCCCGGGCCTGAGCCTGCGGAAATTAGCTGGATAGATAAGAAGCTGGGGTCGAGGGCCAGGCAAACCGGGCCTGAATTCTCTCTCTCTCTCTCTCTCTTTTGTTCTGTTCCTTGGGGTGTGTTGTCTCACCTAGCCATGAAGCTGATCCTTTATTTGCAGAACGCAGGTGTTCACAATACGGCTGTGCTAGTGTTGTCAGATGATTAGCACTAGGCGCCTGGTGCACAGCCCCAGCGCTCTGGACTTTGGCCCAGAGATGAGCTATTCCCGGTGCCCTTGGTGTAGCGGAAGTAGCGCCCTCACCAGGCCTTCTAGAGGTGACAAGAACGAGCGAGTTCTGGGACCTGGAAAGTAGCTGTTGTCACAAGAACTTTTTCTTCTCTTAAAATAAATATGAAGAGAAACCTTGAGCCAGGTATAGACATTTCAGCATGTTTCTTTTTTCTTTTTCTTTTTTCTTTTTTTTTGTCTTTTTGAGACAGGGTCTCGCTATACAGTTCAGGCTGGCCTTAAACTCACTTTTGTAGCCCATGCTGGTCTCGAACTTGCACTGATCCTCCTGCCTCAGCCTTCAGCATGTTTCTTCTTCTCCTTCTTCTTCTTCTTCTTCTTCTTCTTCTTCTTCTTCTTCTTCTTCTTCTTCTTCTTCTTCTTCCTCTCCTCCTCCTCCTCCTTCTTCCTCTTGTCCTTCTTGTTTTTTAAATTTATTTAGTACAGGATCTACAGGGTCTCACTGAAAAGATCCGACTCATAGTGATTTTCCTGTGTTCCATGTCCCAAGCCCTGGGGTATTACAGGCACGCACTGCCACATGCCCAGTCTTCTGCGTGTTTCTCAGAGAAATTTTTGTGACTTTAGAAATGAGAAAAGATGTATCAGAACTGAGTAAGTGGGTCCATGCTCAGAAATTAAGATGACTCAGATACTTCTTCTCACAGTTGAAGCTGTAGCTCACAGGTACAGCAATTGCGTAGTACGTGCAGTGGCTATGGTTTGATCCTCAATAGCACAGGGAAAAAAAGAAACTCTGTCCCATTAGACATTTCTCCAAATAGCAAATTCACTTTAATTTCTGGTAGATTGAATAGCATAATGCTGAATATACTTAATTTAACATGCGACAATAAATGGGTGTACTACACAATTTGTTATATTTATGGACACACATTAAATTCATCTCTATACGTCTGTATGTTTTTAACATAGATTGGTAGACGTTGCTAATGTTTCTGGTGGTGCTGGCTCTGGACTGTGTTAGGAGGACCTTTTCCTTCTCTGTTTGATTCTCCAAAAGCACTTTTGGTGATTGCTAGGTAGAAGGAGATTTCGCTATGGCAACTGGCAGATAACTGAGACAGCTCCCTTAGGTCAGCTGCTAGGACCCGAAGGCGGGTGCCCACAGGACCCACTGTGTTCCACGAAGGACCCACCGTGACTCTGCGGGGCAAGTGAGTCCGGGACAACACACAAGGGTGTGTTGTCACTCACTCACCAAATGTGCTGCGTAGCTGGCATCTGCGGGGCCCTTTTGCTGGGTTTTATCGTCTACCTAGACAGAAACATCACACCCCCAACTGTGAGTGGGTCACCCATCAGCTTTCTCTGTCTCTGTTGCTTACTGATGAGAAAAGAGGGCACGGATACCTGGTTACTTGAGGGTGTGCCTGTGTATACGGACGTATCAAAGTTTGAAAATGACCTTTTGATAAATCTATGTTCTATTCACATAGCCCTTAAGAGCAACTGAAGATACTTACATGTGCAGATACACATATAACATGTAATGTCAATGTTACAAGTACAATTAAACAGACCCTCACAAATACGAATCCTTAAGAAGCCAGGATGCATATGTGCCTTTCCATCAGGTTCAGGGTTCCCGTGGGGTGCAGGTGGGGCGCATCTGTCAGGAAGAGCTCTTGCCTCCTGCCAAGGGTGCAGCTTGGTAAACAAGAGGTTAACGGGGGGGGGGGAACAGAAAAAGTAAACAGAGGCAGTTAATTGCCGGAAGAGGTTGTGCAGCAACTGCAGCCAGGGTGACAGTTCTCTAGAAGCAGCCAGTCAGGCAGAGGAGCAGTTGGGCGGGCCTGCTGGCCCTCTTCCCCTGCTCTGCTGTCCTGCCCTCTCTGTCCCTCAGCCCTGGGTCTGCAGCTTGCTTCTTTCTCTCGCCCTCTTACCCAACCCCTTTCCGTTCCTACCTTTGGGTTTTTTCTTCTGATTGCGCGCTAAGATTTACAGGCAGAACTGCTTTCTGGAAGCAGCGAGGGTCCTGAGCCTGTTTATCCTCCCGGTTCTCTGCCCATTGCCAGGAAGCATTCGTGACCAAGCCAGGCTGCAGGTGGTCCTGCCCACCTTGTGGGCGCCTGCTGGGGGGCGAGCTCGGGGGCTGGCCGAGAGGTCATCTCTGTGTGCTGAATGAGGCGCCGTAATCCATGCAAGGAAGCTGCATGTATCAACATAAAGACCATCATAGCCAGCAGGATATAGCACAGGGAATGCTACGGGTGTGCATCAGAAGGTCACTCACGTGAAAATGTGTACAAGGATGCACGCACACGCGCACACACACACACACACACACGCACACACACACACACACACACACACACTATACGACGTGTTCTGTAACAGCTTCTCTCCAAAAACGGACAGAGAAGAATGTTGGCTATAGCCTAGAGGGATATACATATATATCCATGTCAAAGCTGAGACTACCAGGGGATTTTCCTAGTATTAATTAATTAAGTCCAGACTCTTTTGGCAAAATGCCTTGAAAGGGCCGGCGTGTCCTGAGTGACCCTCATGTGTGCTTTATGCCAGTAATCATTAAACTCGCAAAACTGTGTCACCTGGTGCCTTAGGCCATTAAATGAAGATAACAGGAATAATAAAGTTGCCCATTAACATAAAGGAAATATTAATCTACTAACATGAGAAAATGGTGTAAAATCCCCTCTAAATCCTAGGGCAAGTGCACACTGCAAGCTGGTGGGGACTGTCCGCTGCTCCTTGTTGAGTACGAGTGGCAGATTCTCAGGACCCTGCCCTACTCTGTCACTCACTTGTTCAACTTGGAAACTTCCATAACAAAGAGCTCCTGCAACAGGCAGTTGTGCTGCGTAGCATGACACAGACATGCACCAGCACACTCACTGGCTGCTGCTAGCAAAGAAACGGGGTTCGTGCTCTTGAATTTAGAGGAGTAGACCCGGTATCTTGAACCTTTTTCAGCCTACTATTATTGAAATAGGGTTTGGATTTCACACTCCTTGGTTTCCACATAGAGTTAAGAATTGTGCAAACAGGGAGCGCACCTAGAGCACGCCCCTTCGTGCCATGAGTGCACACATGTAGATCTGCTGGGGACTGTGAGGTGTCTTCCTGAAGTGTAGGCGTGAGCCCTTTCCACCACACAGCAACACACATGCACACTCACACATGGTGGTAACGCACACTGGAGCTCATGCCTGCAAGCACATGCAGAAAGCCAAACAAGGGCACACATGGAGAAATGCATGCCAAAACATACATGGAAAGACACACAGAAGTGGACACATAAACACCAAACCTTGTACAAAAAACATAGGCACGTAGAGAAATTAGTATACAAACCCACACAGAAAGAAACGATTTCTTGCACCCAGGAATAGATGTAAAAGCACAGATGTGCATACATATCCTCCTTTTGGAAGAATCTGTTGTTAGCCGTTATTGGACTATAATGATGAAAGATAATAATTTTTTTTTTTGCCTTTTTGAGACCAGGTCTCGCTGTACAGTTCAGGCTGGCCTTCAGCTCAGTTTTGTAGCCCAGGCTGGTCTCGAACTCGCACCGATACTCCTGCCTCAGCCTCCCGAATGCTGGGATTACAGGCGTGCGCCATCACGCCCCATTTGAAAGATAATAAATTAATAGCAAATTTTACCGTGAAGTGAAACAAATGAATTATTAGGGCATCAAAGCTGACATGAGATAATGGAAATTTGGAAATAGAAGCTCTGTTTTATGAACAGTACCAAGCCCAAGGTTCAGTGTAGATGACTGGAGTACCTGCGGGAAGCAGCACCACACGGTACACGGGGCACATCCTTCACCCTGAGGACTGACACATCCCCGGTTTACCAGCAGGCGGCCCAACACTCACCCATACTTGGTCCATTTGCTAGAAAATCCTGCCACTTTTTATTGGAAAAAAAAAAAAAAAGCTATAAACTCTCCCTTGAAGACTTCCATGTTTGTAATGACTTTCTCAGTTGTCACCCTCCTTAACCATGTCTGGAGCCTCAGGCCTAGGGACAATATTGTACAAATAGGGGGAGGTCTCAGTGCCAGCAGGAATGTTCCCCAAGGCACCGTTGCACCAACACCGGGAGTCAGAGGGAGCTCATGCCATAAACAAGAGAATCTTTCAGGGGTGTGTAAATTCTGGAGAGCTAAGTGCCGCGAGAAGGACTGTAAGCTCAAGACACCGTGTGCGCACTCATTCTTCAAAAGCAGTAAACAAGTGCGAGCTATTACGTCACCATCATTGTTAGCAGAGAACAGTTGGAGATTATATCAGGAAGCAAAGCTCATATCGGTCATATATTTTCCCGTTCTCCTTCTACTTCCCTAGGCTGTCACTGCTGCATAGCTTAGAATCTAGGGAAATCACTGAGGCTTCCTTTGCACATGGCTTGTCTGTGCTTTCCGTGTGCGAGTCAAACAGGATGATGAACAGAGCAGGGTGAGCATTCAGGGGTACTTTTCCTTCTTGCATTGCAAAGGATACAAAATGCCCTTCAGCTTTGTTTTCTTGAGTTAAGACTACTCTCACATTTCCCAAAGCGACTGTCCTTACTCCCATTTTCCAGATGGGATATGAATGCCCATGTCCGTAGCACTTATGACACTGATTGCAAAAATGCGAGATCTGGGAGCATGAATTAATGACCCTGGCTGAGGATCCGCTTGCATTTCCCTGTGGAGCCGTTGCAGAGACCTTAGCTACAGCTCCACGGGAGACGCTTTGTGTGCACCCTGTAGGAGGGAGGGATTGCCTGGAAGCGAGAGCTGGCTCAGTTTCCTAGTGAGGAACCTGCATGCTGATGGGGCTTCGCGTTGATTGGATTCTGGAACCTACGGCACGCAGCTGGGCGTAGGCCAGCAACTGGGTGGCACTGGCAGAGGGAGACCTGCTTCTGCGACAATTACTGGTCAATTGCAAGTGATTAGAATGGCACGGTGTCTAAAACAATATGGAGCAAAGTGCTGCCTGCAAAACATCAGTGACAGAACCAGCGACTTGCAGGGGACGTTGGTGGAAGGAGAGGCGGTGGGTCCCAGGAAGATGGTCCCTTAGAAAGGCCTCTGTGGTCCACTTTGCACTGTGTCCTCCTTCAGAGGTGAGTGGAAGCAGGGTGAGTGTGTCCTACAAAGCACAGGCTTTGTTGGCCAGTGGAGGTGGCTAGACACAAAGGCATAGCAAGGCCGCTCAGTCTCACTGTATGCAACCGCCCGAGCCGTACAAAGAACTGAAGGTGCCGCGCTGCATCCTGCTTCACCACCGGGCAAGCAGAGCACCTCGTGAGGCTGGGGACAAACAGCTCCTTGAAGGCGGCTGTGCTCAGAATGTGTTCCTGAGACGCTTAGGCATAAGGGCCAGCGGACTTCAGGAGACAATCGCTTTTGTATTTGCAGACAGCGCAGTAGAAGCATCGTTGTCGTCTGCGTGCCCTTTATTGCTTGTGAGTTATGATGGCTACAAGAGTTTGCGACTGGCTGTGTACCCGGCCACTATAAAGCCCAACACACGTGGCCACGGTGGGGCTCCCTCCTCAGTGGCAACCTTTGGCACGGGAGTGGCTTCCTCTCAGCACTGCCTTCCTGGCTGCCCCAGAAATGCTGCTTGGACGAGGCCTGAGCCAGCGCGCGGTTTGCAGGCCCTGGATTGGCTTTGCCATGCTCTCCCCTGCTCCTGTGAGAAACTGTGACATCCTCATTCTTGGCAGTCGCCCTCTCAGGCGTTAAATCACTTTCCTCAAAATTTGCAGAGTTCTGACACATGTAATGGTCTCAGTAGGGGATGTGCAATGACTCTTTCTCAGTGTTTATGAAATTGTGCACTCTCTATGGCTTCTAGGCCTTAGCGCTGCCATTCAGAGACCCCTCCTGCGAATTTCCCGTGGTTGTCAGTTTGTCTCTAAAATGTACACCTCTGCGCGTTGCTCTTGGGGTCGGAGAGGTGCCTTTGACTTTGCTTTCTGTTACTCATTTGTGATGCACCCGCAGCCTCACCTAGCTGTGGAGACAATGAGCTAATGGCCATTTTCACACAGGGGGAGCCTCACCATCAGGCATTGCTCATTTCTGCAAATCCGAGTCCTGTGGTCCCCCCAAGCACATTAGCCTTCATGCAGTAAACCAAAGGTCACGCCAATGGATGGCTCCTACCTGGTGACGCCTACCCGGGCCAAGGGAGTCTTGCTTGCCCTTCGCATTCTGGGCCTCGGTCTGTGGTACATTTTTCTCGTTTCCAGTTCTTGTAAATTCTCTTTCCTCTGCTGCTATCCCTGAATCCAGCTGCCACTGAGGTAGAAATAGGAGTGGGCAGCGAGATAGAGGCTTATCAATTAAGTTTAGCCTCTTTTAAAAAATTTGTTCTGTAGTATTAGAAATAGAAGTAGTAGGGAAGTGTTTACTGCATTTTGAGAGGCATAAGGTGCTAGAATTTTTGCCTGTGTTTTCTGTTGCTGTACATAGGACCCTTAGATAACTAAGGATGAGGGTTTGTGGACACGTCAGGACCTGAGCTGTGTGTAGGGCTCCACATAGCCATTTCAGAAGCAGTTATTATAGTAACAGGAAAAGAACTTTAGGGAGAAATTTAAAGTGTGCTGGGACTTTCAACACAATACCAGATGACTGGCTCCCAACTGTCCACATTTAATGTACTTACAAAGTTGAGGGGCTTATGTGGTCTTTTTCTTCTGAATCTATAGTTTTTCCAAAATGAGGATAAGTAGGAGCAGAAGAGGGAGAGTTTGAGTAAAGATTCCTAGCTGGTGATCTTTGGGAATAGGAAAATATATACTGAAAAGAATTTTGCATTTGAGTGTTAGTGTGAAGATACCAGAGACAGAAGATTGGCTCTAAACGTAGCGCTTAAGCAAATTATTTTCTGTCCTCTATTTCTTTCTTTCTTTTTTTTTTTTTTTTTGAAATTATTTGGTCATTAATTCATTAGTACTATGTGATAATAAAGCTTATAACAATATACAGATGCCTTGTTCTAATTAAGCATTCAGTATACATAAAATATAGCAAATATATCATTCTTGCATACAGGAAGAGAAGCAATTGACTCTTCTTAGATTAGATCCAATGGAGACATTCATTTCTGTTCAGTTTTAAGGAGCCTGGACCCAGGCACTTGCAGATTCTTTGTAGGAAATAATACACTAGTTCCCTTTCAGGTGATCCCCTCAGGTTTCTCCAGTGTCTGTCAGAAGAACATCATATTCTGGACTCCTCAGGAGGTCTGGAACTAGTTCAGGTGGGCCATTAAATGTTCAGTGACTTTTGGTACTATATTTTTATCCTAGCTTTCCTTTGCCTTCTCTCTGCTGTTGTGGTTGTCTTGTGCATATTTCTCTCCCTCCCTGGTGTGGACACAACACTCTCTGAACTTTGCAGGGTGGTTGATCTTTCTAAAGCAACGTTGGTTCTTGTAACTGCTCCCTTTAAGATAAAAAGGGTCACATATAGCATCTATGTTAAAGTGAAGGTAGGAGACAAAGATCTTAGTCTTTTGGCCCTCCTACCTTGCTATGATTCTTGAATTCTTAAATCTGGGCACCTTGCTCTGGTAGCTTGGGTCTTCTTTCCTCTCTTATCCACAGAGTTTCTGCAGCACAGCTGCTCTGTAGGATGAGACCTGGATTGTTGGTCCTATACCCTCTGATTCTAGGGCAACCTGTTTGCCGACTGCTCTTGAACCCCTGCAGCAAACCCCGTGCTAACTCAGAGCTGGTGAAGCAATAGCTTAGCAATAGCTAGCACTCAATTCCTTTGGTGGCAATAGTTGATGCAATATTTTCAAAATATGCAGTAGCAAAGCAGGTCATAGGCTATCGTTACTACTGGAGCTTCATTATAAATTCTTGAATGTGGGTAAATTGTGTGTGTTCTTTGGAACATTATTTAGCACATTATTTAACTTCCTCTACTGGAAAGAAATAGCTTCAGGTGAAGGAGTGAGAGAGTTTTGTAATCATACTGAACTGTCTCTCAGGACCAACAGAAATGTAATTGATCCTTAGGGAGAAGACAATAGGATGAATGATGTTTTAGTGAGAAGAGGGCATCAGGAAATAATCCCATTATGTATAATTTAGTTTTTATTACATAATTGAAGTAATCATTTCATTAAAGGTATTTTAATGTAAAAAATTGATCAGCTATCAGCATAACAATTTTTATAATTTTATTTTAATGTATTGTACATACAATAAATGGCAGCTTATTGCAAGTTGCAAAAATGCAGTCTGAATTAAAGTAAATAAGGGGTCGGTGAGATAGCTCAACAGTCTAAAGCGCCTGCTTACGCAAGCTTAGGCAAGGATGCAGGGACAAAGTTTCTATCTGTGACATCGCGTGCAGCACCAGTCCCCACCGCCAGGGTCCACTGCAAAAAAAAAAAAAAAAAAAGAAATAAAGTAAGAGAAATCTACATAGAAATGTGATTCAATTTCGCATGAGGCTACAGAAAAGAAGAGGACGTCAGGGAAAGCCGGAGGGAGACGTTCCTGGGACACTTGGGCTTCCTCTGGGTCCTCCCGCCCCTTCCGTTGGCTTTTCGCTTATTCCTCCTCACAGAACATCTTTCCTGCAGAGAAAAACCCCCATTGACCTAGCTTTATTATTTGATCTTTTTGGAGCCAATCAAATGCTCCAGGCCAACATCCTTGCGCTGTGCAAATGTTCTGTCTTCGAACTGCCACCTGGGTAGCAGGGGGACAGTTAAGAGGCCGGGAACAAAAGCAATGTGTCTAGCTAGTAACTTTTAAAAAATTATGGCTCTCACCTAATTACTGAGGAAGTGAGAGAAATAATTGTGTGTAGTGGGTAAAGGCTTCGGAAGAAATGGCTGCTCCTGTAGAATGGTGATTCAAATGAAGTCTTCGAAGTGTCATGGCGGCATCGCGAGGAGCTGCTTTAGCTGCATGAATCCTGTCAGGTGTTTTCTACAAAATGAAAATTTTGTTGATTTAGCTATTTAAAACTTTTCCTTTTAATTTTTTTTTAATGAAGATGTAACATTTTTACATCTTTCTGGGGTACAATATAGTAATTCAATGTGTGTGTGTGTGTCTGACATGCAGTAGTCCCACCAACGTAATAAGCACTTGAACCCCCTCAGAGAGTAATCAACCCTATGTTCTTGGAGTGCTAAGCTTGTCTAGACATTCTGAAGTGCGTCATAGATAGCTGCAGTTGATAATTAGCCTATGATGCTGTAGGAAACTGGAGATACATCCTCATCTCTGTTGCTTTTCTTTTTTAAAATGCATTTAGTATAGGGTCTCCAGGGTCTCACTACGCAGACCGGACCCGTAGTGATCCTCCTGTGTCCAGCCCCCCAACCCCCGGGATGACCAGCGAGTGCCACCACTCCCAGTCTATCATCTCTGTGTTCCGATGCCCCTTATCTAAGTGTTGTCCATTTCCTCTTCCGCCTGGCTTCCTTAGTCTCTACTGACTCCTGTTCCATCTCGTTCTTCTGTGAGATGGGCTTTAGCTTCCTGGAAATGTACGAGAATATGCAGCGCTTCTACTTCTGTACGAGGCTCATTCCACTCAACGCAATGCGTGGCCTCCGCTCATAAGGACCTCCGCTTCTGTCCATTTGCCATGGACGCAACGTCTCCTTTATCCCTCTCCCACCCGTGGACCCTGCGGTGACTTCTGTGTCTTGTCCATTGCCGATGGTCCTGCAGAGAACACAGGAGAGTAGGGGTGTCCTTAATATCACCATTGCATCTCTTCTAGATGAACAGCCAGGCGTGGAACTGCTGGATCATGCGGTACTCCTCATCTTAGATTTTACAGGAACATTTCTGTTCTAAAGCTTTAAGTTTGACCACTGTTCTTCACAGGAATTGTGAAACTAGTGAGTAATAGAGAGTGTGACCTGTACTGGGGTCTCTGTGTGGCTCCAGAAACACAGAAGAAAGTGCCCTGTTTGCTGAGAGATAGTGAGACTCCTCAGTTTGCCACACAGTCTGTGCTGCTGTGCCAGTCCTTAGCGTCCATAAAATCAAGGACACGGGAACACTGCACGAGCCAGTGACAGGCCATGTACTTGTCTAGATATGACCTACATAGTCATCCGTTCTTCAAGGTCCTTTGAAAACTGCTTCTGGTTTTACCATCCAAATATTGACACAAAGACGTGGACACAGGTGGAGGCAAAGCTGGAGTCAACATTTAAGCTTTTGCTGAAGTGTTCAGATTCTAATTTCTTTAAGAGATGAATGTGAGATTGGGGAGATAGCTCAGAAGACTAAGTGCCTGCCTGGCAAGTGCAAGGACCCAGGTTCAATCCCTGCTACTGCATGCCTGCATGCCAGGCTCCTTGTGACAGCCTGAAACCGGGTGTGGTGGTGCATGCCTGTAACCCCAGTGCTGGGAGACTGAGACAGGAGGATCACTTTGAGTTGGAACTGTATAGAAAGACTGTACCAAATAAATACATAAATGAATAAGTAAAAATTAGAATTTTTTTTTTAAAAGAAGAGAGGTGAGGCCAGGTGTGGTGGCACAGCCTGTAATCCTAGCACTTGGGAGGCTGAGGCAGGAGGGTCAGTGCGAGTTCAAGACCAGCCTGGGCTACAAAAGTGAGCTCAAGGCCCTGCCTCAAAAGGACAATGACAACAACAACGACAACAACAAGAACAGCAAAATGTGTAAGGAAGAGAGACGAGCATGACCATGCACAGGTCCGAGCCCTCGGGCTTTGCGCAGAGCTCAGAGCGGCCGTCACCCTGAGGACACACAGGCGCCTCTTTGCTGTCGGTTCTCTTTTTCCCCACATGTGTGCTAGACATACACCCTGCATGGCACTGCTTTGCTCTGACTTTGGGAATTTGTGTCGTGGGTGTGGGGGGGTACTGAGGGATTTTGTGCAACTTGAAATTTCTTTTTCCGTACTGCATCTATTAAATTGAAATGCAATGCCAGAAGGTAAGTTAGCTGAGTGTTTTAATTATATCCCACACTATGAATCCATATCATTATGCTCCTGCTGGTGAGCATTTATTTATTGCCACTGATAGAAACGATACAGCACCAGCACCACTGTGCCTGTCCAGCTACTTCCTAGGCAGCTACCAGCATTAGCTCCAGTAGTTGAAGAGCTGGGTCATTTTTTTTTTTTTTTTTTTTTTGCAGGACCAGGGTTCAAACTTACGAACTTGCACTTATCAAGCAGGCACTTGTGCCACGGCGCTATCTCCCCAGCCTCCAGCGCCGGGCCATTAAGTGTGTGCAACTTTCACTTCGCCAGGGGATTCCAAGCTGTGTCAGAGCAGCCTCAACTTACAGCAGTGCTCAAGGGCCATGTTCTGTTTCCTCACCAGGATTTGTGTGGTGACTATTTTATGTGTTCACCAATCTTATGCCATCATGTGCTGGTTCCAGCTAGCATTCTCCTGGGTATTAGTGAACTTGAGCATCTTAGTTTGAAGGTCTGTGGATATCATCCTCATTGAATTGACTACTAACAAGCGTGACTTATTTTTTCAAAATTGCGACGTGTGTATATGTGAGCCTATCGATTTGTATGAATTCCTCGTATATTCTGTAAAAGCATTCTGAATCTCAACCACATGCCAATAAGAAACAAAAAACACATTCTGAAAAGAAGGCATCAGTAAGGAAAAGTCAATTGGCTATTGTATCTACATGCAATAAAAGACTTAGAAATGAGCTAGGGAAAGAAGTAATTTCAAAATAGTAGCAGTAACTATAAAGCACCTACAATAACATCTACTCAAAATAACCATGGTCTTTATGGAGAAGGCTATAAAAAAATTAATGAACTCCATAAAATAAGACTTCAATGGATGTGAAGTTATATTGTGTTCATGGGAAGGCTTCTTATTATAAAGCTGCCAGCTTTACACAAATTATGAAAACTTTGACAAAAATTATAAAGTTTATTAGCATCGGGGTAGAGATATGGATCTGACACTGTGCTCCATGCTGCAGCGAAGAGGTCACGTGGGCGTGGGTCTGCGATGGCATTTTGGAAGTGCTCACTAAGATTTGAATATGCTTATCCTATTGCCTGGACATTCTACCTGTTATTGACTCTCAAGAGCTCCTTGGACATGCGATGACACTCCAACAACCTCATCATTCATCATCAAGGGAATGAATAAGTCAGTGCTGGCCTCTTCACTGTTAGCAACTTACAGTTGACCTGTGCGGGCTGAGGGTGTAGCTCAGTGGGAAGATCCTGAGTGGGTTTGGATGATACCCCTGGCACCATCAAATACAAGAAGAATAGGACTACGTTTTGTCCGGATGGTCTAATAGGCTCATACTGCTTGAGTGAAACATTTAAGCTGCGGAATATGCCCGTCATGATGCTGTTTATCGGAGAATCCCAGCAGAACACCAGGGAGCCACTCATATGTAGGTAAATAAGTAGAGAAGATTCTAGAAGAGGACACGCCCAATTTCTCATAGAAATGAGATGTCGGGGTGATGTTAAACTTCAGCATTGGGGCCAGGGAGATAGCTCCGTGGCACAAGTGCCTGCCTGGCAAGTGCAAGGTCATGAGTTTGAACCCTGGTCCCACCAAAACAAAACAAAACTTCAGCATTGTGTGTAATAGCTTGCGTAGGGGAGATTTGGTCTTCTTTCATCGAGGAGTTAAACAACAAAGGAAAGAACAAGTAATGAGGGTGAGATCACCCAGAACGTAGTCAAAGATTTTTCAAGGAAAAGTTCCAAATTTAAATTAGATTGTTAGGTACATAGCTAAATTATAGCTGTCTGTAATACATAGCATCTTCAGCAAACTTTCGTCAGCATTACTCTAACCTGGGTACTATTCCGGGCTTTTAGTGTTGGGGAAAACAAGTAAAAGCTTAAAGCTTCCTGTGCATTGGGGGCTTACATTTTAGGGGAAGAAAGGTGACAAAACAATAACGATAAGTGCATTAAAGCGAATGCCAGAAGGCAAAAAGGGCTGTCAGCTGAAAACAGCAGACAGAGGCTAAGGCCGTAGGTGGGGGTTGCTTTTCCTAGAAATAGCCTGGTGGGCCACCTTGAAGGTGGGCCACTGGGGCAGAGGTGTGGGCAGAGGAGGGATGTCCGTGTGGGCGCCCGACAGACGTTGGGGATGTGACTCATTTCCTGAGGTTAGTGGGTCAGGAAGGGGTGGCTCTGTTCGCCTAGTTAACATGCATTGTCATTACAATGGACGCTCTCGCTAAGTAGCTTCTTTAATACCACAGCAGAAGAGAGGATCACCATGGAAATACGCGAAGCCCCACTGGATTCCCTTATTGAATAGCTTGCTGTGTTTTTATGTGAGGGTGAAAATGCAACACACTGAAATCGAACACTGTTCTGACTGCCTCAGTGTATTTCACCTGTCGATTAGCAGTGAACACTGTCTATATGTCAAAGAAGAGAGCTGATGTGCCGTCGCATCCACGCATCCCTGTGAGCATTCGGGGGTTAGGAAGAGTGATTCGCACCCATTATCCTCAGCAGAGGCCGGTATCTGGACCCCTCCTGCTTGGCTCTGCTGTTCTTGCAAATGGGATCTGGAGTACTTACCTGCTCTGCCTTGGTCCGAGTAGCACGCTCTCCATGAGACGTGACTCAGGTGGGGTGGTGACAGGACGGACAAAGGCAGCCCCCCCACGGGGGGTACGTGGGGGTGGGCAGGTGCCAGCTTGCAGAGGGAACACTGCACTGTGTGGATGGCGGCTGGTGCTCGGGTTCAGGAGGAGACAGGACTACCCCAGCTTGAGGGTTTCAGGTCGTTGAGGTCGTTGACGTCTTTAGCACATGAATAAAAAGGTTATAGGCAAAGAGAGAAGAAAAGCTGGGTGATTCACACAAAATTAAGGACTAGGTCAGCTATTCATTTAATCCACCTCGGAGTTACCGCTTGTTAATCGGAGTTTGAGACAGTGCCATTAATAGCTCTGGAGGAACCAGGTACAGTGATTCCTGGAGAGAACAGAGGCTGTGAGACATCTCAGATGTTACCCATCCTATAGGAGGGGCAGGGAATTTGTCAGACATGCAAAGGACCTGCTTGGTAAAAGGCGGCAGATGCTTTTAGGCCCATCCTCCACACTGCATATGCATTCTGGACGTGGAATCTATACTGGTTGCCTTGCAAAACAGGAGCTACGTTAGAGGGGACAGAAGGTTACAGTGGGTGAGGGCCTGGGAAGGGTGCAAAATGAGAAGTGAGGAAGGGCAAGCCTCACACTGAGCCTCACAAGCCCTAGGAGCTTGCAGCGGGGGAGACAGCAGACCAGCAGGAGTGGTCGGCCTGGGTTCCTGGTGGTGCTGTCCTTAGCTGCGGCTGTGGCTGCCAAGGAAGAATCCAGCACTGGCTTGAGGGGTCAGGTCATTCCAGTGGCACGTGGAACTTTCAGCAGATCCCGCGTATGGGGCTCTGAGGAAGCTCTTTCCTCACGGGAAGGTGAGCAGCTCACCCTGAGGCCCTATGCCTCAAGCATGTGGGTCCCTGAAGAAGCAGCAGGGCCCTGGTGGCCTACTCCTGAGCAGAAACTTCCTGGGCAGGAAGGGACTTGGAGGAAATGCAGGTCTCGACTCTGCAGCTGACCCTGGAGCTTCCATTCTAAACTCCTCGAAGCCTCAGCTGTCACCTCTGCAAGTGCTGGTGTCTCAAATGGGTTGGGACTCAACCTCTCCCTCCTGAGTCTGGGTGCCTGCTCAGGGCAGGATGCTTGTCTCCTCTGTCTCTGTCTCTGTCTCTGTCTGTCTGTCTGTCTCTGTCCCCCTCCTGCCTCCTCTCCCTCCTTAGCTTTCTTTTTCTGGCTTACACACACACACACACACACACACACACACACACACACAAAACACACCTCCCCCTACACACATATTGCTGATCCACTTTACTGAAAAAGCTGGATGTTGCTCCTCAGCGAACCATTCTGCTTGGATGACCTGTGGGTGACAGGGCCTTGGGCCTCCTGCTCATGTGGCTGACCTGTGTCTTGTTGCCCAGCCAGGGTCACTTTCCAAGAACCCACTCAGGGTGGGATGCTGAGGACACACCAACACTAGGGTTGCTTGGTGACTAGGTCTCTATCTCAGGCTGGATGTACTAACCAAGAGCTGCTTTGTTTTTGATTTTTGACTTGCACAAGGTCCTCTGTTTTTTATTTATTTGATTAATTTTAATGAGAAATAACAATGAGACAGTTTCAAACCAGATTGGTAGGACAGTTATAATAATTAATACATTGCATATTGTTGTCTTCATAGTAGTTGTTCAGAGTATAAGATGCAGACATGATAACTTTTCTAAACACTATTGGTACAAATCTTTCTTCTCTTTGAACTAAGAGAAAGTAGCTGTATATATAGTCCAGTAGTCCATGATAGTGGTGGGTTATCGGCAGAACGGGCAATGTCGGAAGCTGTTGACTTGAGCCTTTTACAGTTCAGCATGTTAACATGGCTTTCCTTTTTATACCTTATGATTAGAATTTTCTGCCAGATGGTTAAGGCCAAGTTAAAGCAAGACCTATCTAACAAAATTTGTAACTTTTGTATCTGACAAGGTCAGTCAAAGCGGAGCCTGAGAGGGTCTGAGTTCTTCCCGTAGAACGCGTCCTAAATTGACCCAGTTGTTCCCAATTTGGAAACACATCGTGCACAGAGTTTTGACAGCCACCCCTCCTGTTGGCTTGTTGCCATGGCCTCTGCCAGAAATCATTTACTCTGGAGAGAATGCAGGTGCCTCCTGGCCATCGTTCCCATGTACAACTCATGAGGAGTCTCGCACTGACTCCAGAGTAGGCCGTGAAGGTGATGGCTTGTGCCTGGGCTCCTCTGCTCTGCTGGTTGGGGACATTCTTGGTGATTGTTGCCACGGATTTTGGAGTAGTCTTGTGGCCTAGATTTCAATAATCTGGGGACTTATGCAGTGTGAGTTGGAGCCTGTGCTAATCCTGCTCACCAGCCCCTGGACTTCTTGCCGAGCTCTGAGTGATGGTCCAGTTCCTTTGCAGCCTCAAGCCCCCCTCCTCCCCAACGTGTGGGCAAATTGGAAGACACGTGAAGAGGAAGAGTGGGGCACTGCCTGGGCAAAGCCGACAGAGGTTGCCTGCCCTGGTCTAGGACCATGCAGAGACTCATATCCCTGGATGAGAGGATACAGAAACATGAGTTGACTTTTCAAAATTCCCTTTATTTTGCCCTTGGAGTTTATTTGTTTCTTCAGCTTTCTCTTCCCTATCAAACCAAAGCAGAAAATACCATAGTCAACACCTCCTGTTGGCCTTGCCTGTGTCTGCTATGCTAACACAGTAGCCACTGAGCTAATATTCAAAGAAATTATATATAATATGACACACCCATCTGTATACCATAGTAATACTCAGGATTGGGAACAATTAATTAAAGCCTTGGCTTTGGGACTGAGTAGACCATGGTCCCACTCTATGCTTACAAAGTCATCAATCTAGACAAGAAAAGGGGAAAATGTGATTGGAACAGGGAAGGTTGCTCACCTCATCCCCACCGAAGGCCTCTGCTCCATCCCAGGAGCTCTTTCCTTCTCCTGAAATGGGTCTAGAAACCCTGGCCAAAGCACACCCTCTCCCAGGCCAGAGTTCACCTTTTTCAATGGGCATAGGACTCCTACATGTCAAAGAAACTTGAGGAGCAGTTTCTGGCTAATCTTTCTGACTGGAAGGAACACTTCTAATGATTGATCTCTGATCCCTCTGAAAACATACGATGGGGAGAACATGAGAACGGGGGAAAGCTGCTTCTGAGCCTTGGCCCCACTTCCTGTGTCTGTAGGAGCCTTCAGAAAGCCTCTACCCGGTATGAATCTATCTTTATTGAGTGAGAAGAAACATGTTCACTGCTAAAGTCACAAGTCTATGGGAAAACAGGTGAGAAAATTCATAGCAAAATGTTGCATAAAGTGTGGACTGTAACACCTGTATCAGTCAATTTTCTGTTATAGTGACAAAGTCCCTGAGACTAGGTAACTTATAAAGCATGTGCCACGGATTTGGAGTCACAGTTCAAGGCCGCATACAGTGATAACTTCCCTTATGGTGGCGTCCTGTGGTGGCGCAGGACGCTGTGTGGCAGTGGCCAGGGAGTGTGTGTCCATGTGCATCTTCTGATCTTGGGCCATCTTACACAGCCACCAGTATTCAGGCACAAGGAGTCCACCCTGGTGACTGTCTACTTTTTGGGAGCTTTAAACACCAGAATCAGGCTAAACTTGCTACCTCACAGAGACATTTCTCTACATGAACCCTTGAGGGTCTGAAGAAGCCATCGCAATATACTTTAGTTTGGATTGAAAAATGGTGAAAGAGGGCCAGTGAGATAGCTTAGTGGACTGAGCTTCTGCTTAGGCAAGGGCAGGGACCGGAGTTTGATCCCTGGCACCACATGCTGTGCTGCCCCCACCCCTGGGTGGGCTGAGCTGGTGACTGAGTCTGGGTGTGGAGGCTGAAAATAGGAGGATCACTATGAGTCTGAGCTGTGTCATGAGACCTTGTACCAAATAGCAAATACATTGAAAGAAAATGGTGAAAAATGTGTAGCTTAGTGGGAAGGTGCAGTCACTCAGTGTGTTTGTGTGCATGTTGTATGAATGAGTGTGTGTGTGTGTTAGGTTTTGTTTTACTTTCAGTGGTATTGTGCTTTGGGACCGCCACTGCTGTTGAAGAGCAGACTACCATAAATGTTTTCACAAGTATGCCTAGTATTGGCCAAGGAGAGGTTTACTGGTGCTCATTCACTCTTCCCAGCTCTTCCTGGCCGAGTTGCTTTGACTTTCTTGCCCTGTTTTCAGATGTGTC
Organism: Myocastor coypus; assembly: GCA_004027025.1. Classification (NCBI taxonomy): domain Eukaryota; kingdom Metazoa; phylum Chordata; class Mammalia; order Rodentia; family Myocastoridae; genus Myocastor; species Myocastor coypus. The sequence continues at coordinate 51,432 of PVJA010008198.1, forward strand.
AGTGTCTAGAAGCAGTGGGAAAACAAAAGTTTCCAAAAAGTCCTCAGTGTATGTTTCTACATCCAGGCCATGAAATTCATGCTTCTCGTATCTGTTTTCTTCTCTTCATTTTATCCGTGGAAACTGAGGGCCAGGGGTGTAGCTCAGTAGCACAGGGTCTGCTTGGTAGGTGCAAGGTCCTGAGTTCAGTTTCTGCCGCCAGAAAGGAACAAAACAAACTTGACTTGCCATTCTGTGGAAAATGTCAGTACATCCACCAGTAGAGAGTAAGGAGTGTTATTGCTAGCCGTCCAGAAGCTATTCATTCCCACTAGATGATTTTCAGCAGTGGGGCATTGCTCATGTTACTAGGACAAGCAACACAGAAGCTTTGGATCAGTGAGTAAAAGTTGTGCCTGGTTGTTATGGCTACAAGCATCCATACACAGGAAATCCAATGGAGACGCTACGTGAAAATCAGAACAGCGATTATTTGGTTGAAAAAATTGGAGTCAATTATTCTTATCTAATGTGCAAGTCAATTCCTGGGTGCCCCGGTGACTAAGGATTATTATTTGACATAGAAATTGTAGAGTACACCACGGTTTGATGAAGATGGCAGAACCCTTGTAATCCTTCCAAAGGACTGCTTTGCCCATGGTTTGCATGTTCCTGGAGTCTGCTAGGGTCAGAACCTTTATAGCATGAAATCTGATCTAACCCAAAGAACTTAGGCATTTGCTTTGCGGACACTGGCAATGTCATGCCATTTTTTTCTCTAGAATCTGGTATTTTGTCTTCCTATAGCAGAATGCTATCATTCTGTAGCTTCAGTATTTCAACTGTACACACTAAACCTCAGTTTTAAAGCTATGTCTAAACCCTACACAAATTAATGCTATTTCATACTTCAACAAGATGTTGGAAAATACAAATATGTATACAATGTCTACGTATACTTAAGTGTACTACATTCTGATAAATCTAAGCATACATCTGTTGTAATATAGGTCAATGAAATATACTGATTATAGAATCTAAGATAGATTGCAATATTGATCTTTCTAGCCCTTTGAGCTCCTGTTGTCTAAAACTCAAGAACTTAGATTTCATTGTTTCCTAGAAGTTCTTCTGTCTGCTGCTCTGTTGGTTTTTTTTCCTTTTCACTTGTCAACAACAGTTATTTCAGGACCAAGTGCGGATCTTCCCCAAGCTCCATCTGGCCCCCAGGGACCCCCGAAGCTTCTTGCCTGTGCCCTCCACATCCCTCCTCTGGTGTGACCCATTCCCAAGCCCAGTGCCTCTTCTTCGGCAGCCTTCTGTAGTCTTCGGTTGCGTTTCCTGCCTGCACTCCTGTGGTCTCCATTCCGAAGACTGCTTTGCATCCCGTCCCATGAGCTTCCTTGCAGAATCCCTGTGTTCTTGCCGCCACCCTCCGTGCCAGTCACCAGCCAAGTCAATGAAATCGATCTGTTTTCTGCCTCTGTCTTGCTGCTGTATTATGACGATAATGGCATCAGTAGGTGTGGTCTTTGGGCCTCTGACTTTCACTCCCAGGGATCGTGTTCTTTCCAAGTCCTGATTCCTTCTTTTGGGGATACTGCATTCCTGTGAGTGCTGTCTTTTCCTCTCCTTGTGTGTTATTCTGTAAATTGTTGCTAGATTTATCTGCCTAGCATAACGGCACTTAATATTTCAAAGACATGTTACCTGGGTTTCCTCTTCAGCCCTCACTGTAGGTTTCCCACCTGCTCCTCGCTCAGCACACAGTGCCTTCCACAGTGTGTTTTTCATGCATTCACTCTTCCTTGTGCCTGTAACTTCTTAGTAACTTCCTTGAAATCCCCACTTTGCCACCCCTGCTCTATAATCAGCAAACACAATAGACAAACATTCCCTACCCATTAGCATTTTGCTTGCAACAAAGGGGCCAGAAATAAACATAATAAAGAGGAGAATTATTAAATATGCTATGATGTAGTCATGGTGAGGAGGATTCACAGTTCATGGTGAAGAGATGTCAAATTAAAATTTTAATGAAGATGGCTGAGAGGGCTGCACTGAAAGGGTAATGTAGCAAAGGAGATACAGAAATAAGGAACATAAGTGTGGGGGAAGAGCATTCCGTGCTGAGGAACAGTGCACCAACCACCACACAGTGTGTCTGTCGAGAGGCCAGGATGTGTGGGCAGAATGAATTATAGCAGAGGACATCGGGCGGGCAATGGGGCCCCTGGGAAGGTGCCTTCGAGGCTGTTGTAAGCTGAGGGCATTCTTTGAAGACATAGAGACATGAAGAATGTGAGGTGTGCTGTATCTGACAAATACTTTGCAATGAATAGACTGCTGAATTTTAAAAAATACACCAAGAGAGACAGCACAGCACTTGCTTGGCAAGTGAGAGCTCCTGAGTTCGATTCCAGGTACAAAAAGAAAGCCTGAAAAAATGAGAGTAAAGAGACAGCATTGGAAGCCAGGAGTCTCATTGGGAGACTCTTACAATGAGTTAAGGAAGAGCAGGCAGCCAATCCAGCCCTACCAAGAGTACTGAGAGCTACTCTAGGTAGCGATAAAAATCGTGACAAGGGTTCCCTTTTGCCCACAGCCTCTCCAGCATTTGTTGTTGGTCGCTTTTTCTATCGTAGCCATCCTTTCTGGAGTGAGATGGTATCTAAGTGTTGTTTTAATTTGCAATTCATGCATGGCTAGTGAGGGGGAGCATATTTTCATGTATTTATTAGCTTCTAGGACTTCTCCCTCTGAGAAGGGTGTGTTCATCTCAGATGCTCATTTCTGGATTGGGTCTTTGAATTTTGGGGCCCTAAAAGTTCTTTATAAGTTCTAGATAGAAGACGTTTGTCTGAATGCTTATTAGTTAAGTTGTTTTTTCAAAATTTTTGGGTTGTCTTTTCCCTGTGTTGGTAATTTCTTTTGACGCGCAAAAAAACTTCTCAACAACAGGAGGTCCTGGTTGTTAATTCTTTCATAGTGTTACACATGCATTTTAATTTTTGTCCGTGAGCTGTTTGCCTATCCTGATATCTTCAAATTCTCCTCCTACTTTCTCTTCCAGGAGATTTAGATATGTGCTGCTTGTAATGTCATATCAATAATTGCTACACTTTCACCCAAGTGAATATTTCTTTTAAAAAAAGGGTAATCAAAAAGAATAAGAGACAAGGAAAAATGCCATAGTTTGCCCTGCTACAATTTTGTATATGGTTAGATTTCTATTTTTTTTTTTTGTAAAAATGTGTAGTTTTTTTTTTATCACATTCTTTAGGGATTTATTAGAATAACAGTGATTGATGGAAAATATCTGTTGCATGTTAAATCTAAGGTGTTTGATATTCAGAAAGACAGTGATTCGATGTAAAAGCTCAAGCTCTTATATTATAAGGTAATAGTATCACTAAGTTTCTCTTCTGCAGGATCAACAATTTAAGCTTAAAGACCAAAAATTTAGAGAAAAAGAAGGGCTACAAGGATAGCCAATATGTTGGCTCTAGTCCTTCAAGGTCAGTGAGGACTCAGGACATAAGAAACCCTATACTGTAGCATGCTATAACTCAGTGGTGTCCCAAATTTTCTGTACAAGGAGATTATGGAGCTACAGAGTAAAGGGGTTGATGAAGTATGGTATGCCTGAGAAGAGTCACCTAGAGAAAACATTCTTTTGGGCTATCACAGAATGGAAACTGGTCAAGCAATGGCTGTTAGGCTGTCTTTTCCCTCTTCTGGTAATTTCTTTTGGCATGCAAAAACTTCTCAACAAGAGGAGGTCCCAGTGATGAGACAACCTGGATGTGACAACCAGGTCATCCAGGTTGCTGACACTGACGAAAGATATACAAGGCGCTGTACATGATGCCAGGATAAATACTGAGGGAACTTGACCGACCCTGTCTGATGCAAAAGTTACATTTTTTGTTATATAGGTATTGCTTTAACTTGGTCTTAATTACTCAGAAGAAAAGTTTAGCCATGAAGTATAAAAAATAAAACCTCATTAATATTCTGATCTGTAAAAGGCTCAAGTCAACAGCTTTAGACATTGCCAGTTCTGCTGATAGCCCACTAATGTTATGGAATATTGGACTATACATGCAACTACTTTTTCTTAGTTCAGTGAGAAGAAACATTTGTACTAATAGTATTTAGAGAAGTTATTATGTCTGCATCTTGTACTCTGAACAACTATTGTAACACAACAATATGCATTGTATGAATTACTGTGGCTGTCCTACTAACATGTCTTGAAACTGTTTTATTCTGATTTCTTTCTTATTAAAATTAATGCAGTTTTAAAAAATGACGGTAATTGTAAGAACAGCACCAGAAAGAAGCCACTAGGCAGGGCAAGCAATTAAACAGAGGGGAAAGTCAGGGAACCAGCAGCAGAAAAATACCACATCAAAGATAAGCCAATACATATCAGTTATGGCCATCAATGAGAATTGTTTCAATTCACCAATCACAAGAAACACTAGCAGAATAGATCCAGAAACAGGATCCAGCAATATGCTGCATACAGGAAGCACAGTTAACTAAAAAGGAAATGCACAGACTGAAAGTCAAAGGATAGAAAACAATAGTCCATGTGACAGAGCCCAGACAAAAGGAGTAGCTGCTTTGTTAGCAGACCATATTAACTTTAAACCAAGAAGAAACAAAAGAGACACGGAAGGCCACTATGTATTTGTTAGGGGAAAAATTCAAGAGGAAGACATAGCAATTACAAATACATGTGTGTGAAATACAGGAGCACTCTATTATGTGAGACAAATATTAATAGACATGAAAAATCAAATAAGTAACAACATAATTGTAGCAGGGGACCTTAACAGTCCATTGTCACAAAGAGATAAATCAACTAGACAAAAAAATCAGCAAAGAAACAGAATTGAGCCCAGCCTATAAACGGACTTAGTAGACATTTACAAGTGTCCCACCCAACAACATCAGAATACACATGCTTCTTAGCTGCATATAAGATATCCCTAAAATAGACCATGCACTCACCCATAGAACATGCTTATGTAGTAGATGCAAAGGAATTGAAATTACCTCATACATATTATTTTGACCAATAGTATAATGAATATGGAAAGTAATGATAAAAGAAAGGCCCAAAATTCCACAAACACATGGAAAATAAATGTTTCCTGAACAACCAATAGATCACAGATAAAATTAAAGAAGAAATTAAATAATATCTAAAATTAAACAAAATTCAGATAAAACATACTGAAACCTTTGACACACAATGAAAAGTAATCCTTAGAGGGAAATTTATGGTGGTGAATTCTCACATCAGGAAAAGAGAACAAGAACAAATGAACAATCCAGTGCTGCATCCAAAGCCTCTAGAAAAAGAAGAGCAAGTTAAGCTCAAAGCCCATAAAAGTGAGGAAATTGTAAAGATCAGAGCAGAAATTAATGTGGTGGATGCTAAGAAAACAATACAAAGAATTAGTGAATGGAAGAGTTGGTTCTTTGAAAGAATAAATGAAATTTATACACCGCTAGATAACTTTATCTAAAAAGGAAGGAAAAAACTCAAATTTATGCAATGAGGAATTAAAGGCATGTAATTACTACAGATTATGTAGAAATTTAGAATACCATCAATATCTACTTTGAGAATCTTTCCTTCAATAGTATGGGAAATACAACAGAAATGGACAGATTCTTAGAGGTGCAAGAACTACCAAAGCTGAGTCAAGAAGCTATAAAAATTCTGAATAATACAATATCAATTAGTGAAATTGAAAATGTAATGAAAAATTTATTAACAAAGAAAAAATCCAGGTTCTGATGGATTCATGGCTGAATTTTACAAGAAACTTAAAGAAGATTTAATGTCAATATTCCTCAAACTCTTTAATGAAATTGGAAGAGAAGCAATTCTCCCTAATTCATTCCTGCAGGAATGTATTACCTGATACCAAAACCAGAAAAAAGAGAACTGTGGGTTAATCTACATAATGAACATAGATGCAGAAGTCCTCAATAAAATAGTAGTAAACAGAACATAACAAATCTTAGAAGATTATAGACCACCATCAAATAGAATTCATCCCAGGAATTCAAGGATGACTCAATAGATGCAAATCAATAATGTAATACACTGTATCAACAGAGCCAGAGACAAAAATCACATGAGCATCTCAATTGATTCAGAGAAAGTTTTTGGTAAAGTCCAACACCCGTTCATGATAAAAACCCTATGTAGCAGAGGGTCTTTACCTCAATCTGAAAGAAGCTATCTATGACAAAACACCATAATAAGTGGACAAAAACTGAAAGCTATCATTCTAAAATCAGGAAGAAGACAAAGATGTCCACTATTACCACTCCTATTCAGTATGGTTCTGAAAACATTAGCTAGAGTAATTAGATGAGAAAAATAAATAGAATAAAGTTAGGAAAGGAAGAAGTTAAATCACCATTATTTGAAGATGACATGATACACTACTAGAAGAACCAAAAGTCCACCAAAAGGCTTCTGAAATTAATAAACAAATTCAGTGTTAGCTGGGTACAAGTCAATGCTCTGAAATCCATAGTATTCCTTTGCATAATGAACAAACTCAACGAGAGAGAGGGAAACATCACCCTTCACAATGACACTCCGAAAAAGTACGTAAGAATAAATGTAGTACAGAAAGTAAAGTATCTATACATTTAAAAACTACAGTACTCTGAAAAAGGAAATGGAAACAGATAGTAGAATATGGAAAGGCTTCCCTTGCTCATGGATAGGAAGGTCCAACATTATAAAAATGGCCATTCTGGAAATGGTGCTGGAAAAACTGGATCTTACATGGCAAAGGCTAAAACCAGACTCATGTTTATCACCATGCTCTAAACTAAAGTAAAAACTGGATCAAAGATCGAAGAATTAAAAGACAAACACTAACTCTACTGCAATGGAAAATAATTAGAAATCTTGAAGACATAGCCAAGCGTGGTGGCATGTGCCTGCAATTCTAGTACTTGGGAGGCTGAAGCAGGAGGATCAGTGCAAGTTCAAGACCAGCCTGGGCTACAAAAGTGAGCTCAAGACCAGCCTGAACTGCATAACGCAACCCTGTCTCAAAAAGACAAAAAAAAAAAAAAAAAAAAAAAAAAAAAAAAAAAAAAAAAAAAAAAAAAAAAAAAAAAAAAAAAAAAAAAAAAAAAAAAAAAAGAAAGACTCACTTGGAAGCTTAGAGGGGAGCCTCTAGCTATTTTGTGTGTCCACTCCACTGGGGTGGGGATGCTGCCCAATCCTGAGGTTGCACCGTCCAGAAAGCTTCTGTGTTTATGAATAAACATGAAGGGTAGTCACACACAACCCCCCCGCAGTTCTTACTCATTTCTTTTTTTTTTTTTTTTTTTTTTTTTTTTTTTTTTTTTTTTTTTTTTTTTTTTTGTCTTTTTGAGACAGGGTCTTGCTGTGCAGTTGAGGCTGGCCTTGAGCTCACTTTTGTAGCCCAGGCTGGTCTCGAACTCGCACCAATCCTCCTGCCTCAGCCTCCTGAGTGCTGGGATTACAGGCGTGAGCCACCACGCCCGGCACTTCTTACTCATTTCTACAACTAATTATGTGTATATCACTGAAAATCCTGACTTACACTCTGCCTTCAGTTCCCAGACATAAATATGGGCTTAAGTTTCTTCTTTTCTACATTGGTACCAAACCTTTCTGACAGTGGGAGAGAAGGCTTTAGATGTCCTCAACATTCATTTTTCGTTTTTCGGTCCTGGAGATGGAACCAGGGCCTAATCAATGCTGGGCCAGTGCCTACTGCTGAGGTGTGCCCCCACCCATAATGTGCTTTCTTATACATTCAGCAACCCAGTGTTAACCGGCTTCTGGCATTGCAGTTAGCCTCACCTGGCTCTCAAACCATCCTTGCACCCCAAGTAGATGCTGCTTCAAATGCCCAAAGTGTGGCTACTCTTCTCTTCCATGATATTCTCTACAGAGCTGTATAATGAGGTACAGTGAGGGGTCATTGCTCCACACCACAGGGAGCCGTATTTCTCCCAGTAGCGCTGGTGCCCCTCACCCACCGTTTTTGGTCCCCCTCTGATGGATGCTGCCTTCTGCCTGCTTCAGCTCCAGTCACCTTGCCAGGTTGTCACCATGGCATTCCTCACTCAGTCCTTCTTCAGCTCCCTTGGTTCCTGTCACTTGGTGCCAGCCTGGAAGGAAGAGAGGAAAGAGACAGGGCAGAAATAAGAGGAAGCACCCAGCAGGCATACCATGCCTTGCCATTTTCCAGTTGCTTTCCTTAGGGTTCGTTCTTGCAGTTTTTCTTTTCGATCAGAGGATAATATATGCAGTAGTGATGGGTTCTCTATCGACCCTCTAATATTTTGTCAGATTCCACTTCCAGGCAAATGTTCAGTAATGTGGGGCAAATACATATTATTCACTTAAGCAGAAAAGTTTTCAGTATTTCACTTTAGTATGAAGGTAAGTAGTTGAATAGAGGTAGAATTTCTTATATCAGGAATACAATGTTTTTGCCAAGAATAAATGTTGACTATTAGCAAGTGTGTCTTTCCATGCACTGAGTTCATAGTTTGACATTTTTCTGTGATTTTTGTATCATGAGTAGATACGTTAAATGTCTTGATATTAAAATACTTCAGTATTTTAAGTAAAGAGAGTGCTCATTTTCATCACATTTTTCTTTAATTACATATTTATATTTCATTCACTTTATGTGAATTTAGTATCATTTATTTACTGTTTTTGTATTCTGGTGTCAGGGTCGTAATTATTTTTTAGGAAAATAAATTGAAAGGATTTCTCACCAAATTTATTCCTCAAAAGAGTCAAACAAAATGGGCATCATTTTCAGGGGTAACCTGCTTGGGAAGGCGCTGGCGCGTGGCCACCCCAAAGCGAGGGAGGTCTGTCTCTGCGACAGCTCTCGGCACTGCTGCCCCTGTCAGCGAGGGCGCAGCCATTGTGCTTCTCTCTTCCTGCTATCTTTTGGCAATGCACATTGCCTAGGAAACTATTCTATGGATATCTCCAAATCTACTTCCAGAGAGAACTATCATGTGAAAAATCTTTTCTGTACTGGAGGATTATATTCCTTTTTACAATGTGTAGCATCACCCATTTCTCTTTGCTTTTCTCCCCTATCTCTCTTTCTCTCTCTGTCTCTGTCTGTCCTTGTCTCTGTCTATCTCTGTTTCTGTTTCTCTGTCTCTCTGTCTCTGTTTCTCTCTGTCTCTCTCTCTCTCTCTGTCTCTCTCTCTCTCTCTCTCTCTCTCTCTCTCTCTCTCTCTCTCTGGCGGCTCTACCAAAGGTTTGTACATTTCAGGACTTTGGACAGCGTGCTGTGCAGGGCCAGGCAGCCCTCTCTGGGATTTGTGGGCCATGTGGTCGCTATCAGAACTATTAGCTCTGCCCCAGCAGCTTGAGAGCTGCCAGACTCGGTACTTGGGCATGAATGGCTGAGGTTGGGTTCCAGCACAACTTTATTACAAACACTGAATTTCAATTTCGTACCATTGCAGTTTTCATGTGTTACAGAATATTATTCTCTATCTTTCTCCTCAACTATTTAAAAATGTAAAAACCATTTGACTCGAGTGTCGCACAAAACAGGTGGTGGCTGGATGTGGCCTGTGGTCGCTCGTTTACCAGCTTCCCGCCTATCGCATAGACGCAGGAGGAGATCAGGCGCAACCCAGCAGACAGTGCTTGAACTTATTTGCCACATCTATATGTAGTTCTTTGTTCTGTGAATTATTTAATGTTTCAGGGATGGACTTATTCCTTCCAATTTTACTAACACTGAACATTCTATCTCCTGGAAATTCACGTTTGATTTTTTGTTTTATTGCTTTGATGAATATCGAAGCATTCCAAAAGGTGTGCTAGAGGAAGCAGCTGTGTTCTTGCTACCTGGCTGATGCTGAGATGATTAAAGATAGAAGAAAGGAGTTCTGTTGACAGCGTGGCAGGCAAAACTCTCCCAGAAGAAACCGTTTTACACAACCCAAGATCTGGACTCCTTGTGCTTTGAAAGAAATCATTGAGCTAGGTAAACAGAAAGAACCGACAGAAGGGCTCAGAACATTTAAAGTCAGGGACCTGGAAGGGTTATAGAAAAGTGTCAAAGCAGTGCATGTGCCGCACGGCTTTGCTGCTGGCCTTGGTGGTCTGGAGAGCAGGAATCCACAGGCAGGAACCCTGGGGATCATGTCCCTTGGAAAGGTGAACCCAATTAAAATAACATGACTTGAACTGGGCTCTGTGGGAGAAATACAGGCTTCCCCAAGTATGGAAGACCTGGAATGGTCTTCATTCCCACTTGTCGCCTGAGTTCACCACACCGCGGTGGTAGAAAAGCTGGAATGGGCAATTTAATTTGAAATGGTCATGGGTGGGGGACGCTTGAAGGGAACTGGCAGAAAAGCCAATAAATATAGGCCCTGAAACAATGCTGCCCCACAGAGGCCTGGAAGAATTTCTGTAAGACTGAGGGCGTACATGTTGAAGTCTCCAAAGGAGAAAGCAAGAAAAATCGGTTTCAGGTAGGACCATGATGAGATGTAAAGCATGAGCCAGCTAGAGAGCTGAGACGGCCGAGGACCAGAAGAGCATCTGGGAGACGTGGTGTGGAGCACGGGGTGCAAAAGGATGACTTGGAAGATTTGAGAAAAGAACTGTACTTGACAGCCGGCGATGAAAACGTGATCACAGTGTTTCAAGACATTTAGCCAGTTAGACAAAACTGACAGAATCGCATTCATAAACAGCATGTACACTAAAAGCATTACCCAAAATGCTTTGTGAAAGACAGGGATACAGCTCAGGGGCACAGCACCTACCTGGGAGGTGTGAGGTCCTGAGTTTCATTCCCAGTACCAAACAACAACAACTACAAACCAAACAAACTCCACATGACTCCTGGAGGGAAAAGTGAAATGCAAAAGTGTGGCTCAAAGATAAAAATACCTGACAAGCTTAGAGATTTAGATGTTATGTATCAGAGCCCTAGAAGAGAAACAGGTGACTGGGATGAGCCGTGTTCTGACACGTAAAGGCTGGAGTTTTACCGGCTTGTGGAAGGGCTCCAAAGTCCAAATTCAGGAAAACCCAAGGACTTCAGAACCAAGTGAGATCTGAAGCAATCTGGACACAGTCATATAAAGTTTGATCTCTGAGGAGAGCGGCCAGCTGGCAATCAGCTACAGGTGACAGTGCTGGTGACAGTCCCTAATAGTCGTGATAAGAGCCAGGGCAGTGAAGTCGCCAGTGCACTGAGAGAAACAAACTTGCCTGACTGAGCGGAAATGAGAAAATTATCATCTGTCTTATTTAATAAAAATGATATCACAAGTGGAGAGCGTAAGGGACAAAAACATGCATGGAGGTATCAGTAAATATGTGGATGGACTGCCCTGTGCATAGATTTGTGGCTCCCCATGTATTTTTTATTACTTTTAATAAGAAATTACACTGTGACAGTTTCAAAACACATTACTAGTACATTCCCAATCATTGATATAAATGCATATTGTTGTCCTCATTGTAGTTATACAGAGCACAGGGTGTAGACATGATAAATTTTCTAATGGTTATTGGTACAATAGATTTCTTGTCTTTGATCTAAGAGAAGGTAGTTGTATACATAGTCAAATGTTCCATAATTGCAATGGGTTAGTGGTAAAGCTGGCAACGTTGGAAGCTGTTGATCTGAGCCTTTTGCGGCTCAGCATGCTAAACTACCCTTATGTTTTATGCATATTTTTTGCATTAGTAGGAGGTGAATGCAAAGTTCAGATCTCCACCTTGAAAGGTCACTTTCTCATTCTTTTTATTTTATAAATGAAAAGAATCATGTTTGGAAAGGAGAAAATAAAAATAAATGCGAGGCATCCATACCTCATCAATGGTTAGTATTTTGATGCAGTACTTTTAGACTTGCATTGTTATACACTTACTTATATTTTTTACTTAATTAGATTCACGCTGCTTATATGATCCAATTCTTTTGAATCACTACTGTAAGACATTTCCCATGACATCAAATACTCTCAGATGAATCACTTTGTACTGCTGCGTCTCATCCTTCACATGCCTCATGATGTAACTAAGCCAGGAGATTCTTCCCTCTGAAGAGAATGATCAGAGTGCATTGCCTGCCATGAAGTGGAGATTCCACCTCCACTTTCTTCACAGAAGTTACTTTTGGCTGTAGTTATGGACCAGGAACTGTGTCCTGGCCAATAAAATGCAGTCGCCCCTCCGTATCCCTCAGCGTTTGTTCTGGGACCTTTGGTGACCCCAGCATCTGCAGAGCCTGAGGTCCTTATGCAAAGCAGCGTGACTTTATCACGTGACCCTGCCTACATTCCCTGCCTGCTTTAAAACTTTCTAAATGATTTACTCAGAAAATACTGGGTAAATAGTTGTCACCTTGTATTGTTTAAGAGATAACAATAAGATATAGTACAGGCTCCGGGCTTTTTAAAAATACTTTCGACCTTTGGTTGGATTTCTGGAAATGGAACCTTTAGGCCCACAGGGCTGACAGCCCACGGAAAACTGAGAGAAGCTTCTCTAGGTCAAGCTGTGGCAGGGCTCTAGCTTTGCTGCTTCCTCTTAAGGCAGAGCCAGGTAGAGGACACATGAAGCCCAGGTGACACCCTTGATTCTGTGTCTAAGTTTCTTCCTGTTGGCGTCCCTGTAGAGGTAGAGAAATGAGTCCAGGGGATGTAACTGTGTGGTTACAGAAGCTAAAAGAAATGTCACTGATATTCTATCACATAAAATATTTCTCTATGGCTGTTAGGTAATTCCAGGGGAGAAAGCCAGCTCTTTCTGGCTTAGGAAAGGCGAGTGTGCCATGTAAGGATTGTAGGCGTCTAGAACAAGTGCTCGTTAGCTTTCTTTGAGGCATGCCATTCTCTACCCTTCACCATTTTGCTGGTGAGTTTAATCTGCTGTTTCTTTTTCTTATGAGTTAATTAATCATACATAGGAATTTACTTTGGTTAGTTTTCTTAGTTTTTAATTTTTGATGCAGAGTCCTTTAAATTTTTGAATATTATGAAGTTAAATTTATTTAGTGTTTTTTATTGTTCATAATCTTTGAATTGGTTTTTTACTTGTTTTGTTTAGAAACTAAGGACTTCTAAAACAAATGTATTTTTCTAGACTAGCTTTAAGTTGTATATTAAGATTTACTTTGCCTGGAATTCATTGTGTTATATGTATGGGTTAGAAACTAAACTTTAAATTAACCTTTCAAAAATAGAAAAAGAAGTGCCATTTGTGGCATGTTTATTAAACAAATGGTTGCTATTTTGCATGCAGTGTTTAATCTTTTATTTATTAATCTGGTGCAGGGTCTCCCTATGCAGCTCAGACTTGCAGTGATCCTCCTGCCTCAGCCTCGTCAGCAATGGGATTACAGGGGTGGGCTGCCATACCTGGACTTGGGGGCTGGGTCTGCCGGCCCAGGGACACAGCAGGTGGTATCAGGGATTGAACCTGGGTATTTGTGCTTGCCAGGCAGGCGCTTAGACAACTGAGCTATCTCCAGGGCTGGTCAGCATTTCATTGCTAGGATGAAACACCCAATCTACACAGCTAAAGGTTTGCTTAGGCTCACGGGTGTAAGGGCTCAGTCCCTGCAGGGCGGTGCTAAGAGGGAATGGCCGTGGTAGAGGGATGGTGGAGGAGGCTGCCTTGTTGCGGGTGGGAAGCAGAAAATCGATTTTCTCCAATGTGCTCCACATCTTGGCAAGGCAGGAACTTACTGCCCCATTCTAGAGGTGAGGAAGTTGAGGCGAGGAGGGCCGCCCCACCAGTGAGTGGGAGAGGTGACCTGAGAGCGTGTGCGGGTGGTCTGGGGCCCCGCGGGCTGCTTGCGCCTCACTGGGCCACGTGCTCCTCTGCTGGTCTG